>REGM01000008.1:2543255-2555126 GCA_004194415.1 Aurelia aurita | reverse complement strand
GGCAGAATCTGTTGTACAGAATCAGGAAAACATTAAGGAAGGTCTCCTATTACAAAGGATTAACGTATGCCATGCTCTAAAAAACACCCATTTTCTATTCAAAAGGTTCTATCACAAACATATTCTTGTCCGGAGAAAGGCTGGGCATTTTTATGGACTCTGCTGTTGCATGATATATTAGCTAACGATTGCCTGTAAGTCATATACTGTATTGCTAAAAAGCATGACTCTCCCAATGAGAGAAAACAACTACCGACACCTCAATTGTTTGGGGAAATATTTAATTGAAGATCTGGACGGAACATGCACATTGGGGACCCTAGAAGTTTAAAGAACAATTTTAAGGTTTTCCTACACAAAATATCCCGCATCGCGAATTGTTGGTATTATTAACTGTCCACTTTGGAATTGATTCGAAAATAACCGGTTCGACCCATAAATTTAAAAAATTTACTAAGAAAATTCATAATACGCAAGAAGTTCGCGGCGGTACACTTTTAACTTACCCGCTACTATCAGCTAAATATTTCGAAAGATTGAAAAAACAAGATGATACTCTCATAAACTTGGGGTAGGTTTCGATTATGAAGGCAAACCTTTTCCATTTTGGGGGGCATGTCTTAATCATAGTCAAGTCCAATGCACCCCCAGGAAAATTAACTTATATACAAACGATGTCTTTCCTGATTTAAAATCTTGACTTTGTCTATTTAAAACCTTTTTCCAATAAATCAAGAAAACACAGAATACTAGATTTAAATCTGCGTGCCATACTGTTATGACGCCAATAACAAGTGAATATGAAAATTACACTTACAATTCACTTCAACTGAAACAAATCTCCTATCAAACAATCCAATTCAATTGTAAATCCCTCCCAAGGTCTTCAACCTGATCCAAATCAATTCACTTCATTGCATTCAATTCAAGCAACCAAGAAACTCTAAACACTAGCCTTCTTGTGCTGTAATCTGGAATCTATCTTCTTTGTAACCCTGTGTCTTATGCCAGACATTGGCTAAGCTGAGCAAGTTAGTCGATCCTTTGATCAAATGCATTATGGGGCAGTTAACGGCCATCATTCAAGCCTCGTACTCATGAGACTAGTTGCGAGGCTGTGGTGGTCTTTGGCTCCTCTTTTGGTCACTCAACAGTTGTTCCAAAGGAGACATGGCCCCATGTCCAATGCCATAGTTTGAGCTCCAAATGGACTGTAGGTTGAAAGAATTATTGAATGTTAGAAAACATTGTGTATTTTGTCGATAGAATCAAAAAGCTATCCATTGTTTGAAACGTCATAATATAAAAATTTAGCAACAAATTTTTGATATATTAAATTCTTCGCTTCACTGCAATCAAATATGAAATGTGGCAAACAAATCCAATTAAGCCTGCCGAGTATATATTTATCGCAAAGCTAATAGAACCAACTTTCGGGAAAGTTTTCATTGAAAAGCAAAACGGTGATACAGTTCATACAGACGACATGTCACGTGACTTGATCAATTCGCGCTCGAAAATCAGACTTGGGGTAAATGAAGCCATTACAAAGTATAGCGTCGCACTGGGATTTTGAGAGTGTCTCATTTATTTATCTCAATAAATAAATTCAAAAAGCTTGGAAGCTGCTCAAATTATTCAAAAACTTTAGCAGAGAGATAGGCAAATGCCTAAAAGGAAGGTTGACTTTGAAGAAGCGACGAGCAACTCACAGCCGACAGAGTTTGTGCTGCTGACTACGAAATTATCGACGCAAAGGCAAGTTTCTCACAGCTTTCTTGGCCTAAATTTTTGTTTTGCTTTTAAAAACAGCATTTTCGTGTGCTTATTTCATAGGTTTGGGTCTGACTGACAATTGCTACCTATCCTTTCTCTACTCACTATCGCGAGGTAGAATAGAGGAGCAATTTTATGCAACTTTTTGCAAATTTCCTATCGAAACGTATAGAAATTTTCTGAAAATTTACCCCAAAACAAGATAGCGTCGTGATTTATACGCTGCTGTGACGTCATGCCGTCTGTATCAATAGCACTTGAATTATCAAATTAAAGGGAATCTAAGCATATATAAGACTGTGATAAAAATAGCCGTACAAAGACAATCGGCCGTGACACGTGCCGAACCATATTTGGGTAACTGATCTACGTAAACAGGAAATACTGATATCTGATAGGCTAGAACTTGACGGCAAGTGGAATTATTCAAATCTGTTAAGTTGCTCTGCAGTATTGATTTTCAAACACAGGGTACACATTTCTGACTCTCCTACTAATATGTAATCTCAAAATAGTGTTACTGCTATGAAATTGGACTCACACTCGGCCTCTGGATAAATTTGTCATTCCTTTAGCAAGAACAAACCTTAAAAACGTTTCATAACCTTTCATGGTACCAAAATTTGGAACGATAACCCCCTGGATATTCGAAACAAACCCAGCAAAAAAGTTTTCCAACATAAATTCCGGAATTGGCTCATGCAAAAATACATTTGAAGTTTCTAAATTAGAATATAAAAAATTCTCCAACTTCATCCAAGCAATTATAAAACACTTGTAAACACCGTGCATTCCCCCCTTTCCCTCTTTCTCCTTCTCCTATTTCTGTATTTTTTTCCTTCGTAGATTATAGCTTTTCACATTTTTTCAAATTCAGTAGTGCAGTTTTAAAGAAATAAATTATTATAATTATAATATAATTTTCATTATCGTTGAACACGTGTAATTTTTTTAAATTTTTTCAAATTCTTATATTCATCTAAAAGTTTACACTACATGTTACAACCTACTATACTTTCTAATTACTATACAACTATACAACACTACAGGGACGATACCAGGAAGTGCAAAAGACTATGACTACCCCCTGGCCATTACATAAAACATGCAACTAAATTACAACTAAGTGTACAACTACGAACAAGTTGCACCTAAACGAATAAATACCGATAAATGCTAAAACCTGTTTCACATTGGAGGTCAGGCCAGCATGTAATTTTATCATAAATCAGAAGCAATTAAGGGCGCTGGGCTCGAAAACCGTTAGGATTCCTCCACAGCGTCCTTGGCAACTATTATTCTAGTTTACATTGTATTAAACATCGTAATTGTATCTTTTGTATTTTACCGTATATGCTTTAACTTGTAATCGTTGCTGAATATCAATTAATTTGAATTTGAATGAATCTAGTATCGATCGGAAGTATAGACGAGTCTCGCACAACTTTGAACCACAACAGTATATAATAATAAAAACCGTGTTTTCAGACCCGGTTCACAATATTGAACGTCTGACAACAACAGATCGAAGTGAAGTCTTAAGTCTAAAATTTAAAAATCAAAGCTCCAATGTTACTGCAGAAATTACGTAAAAAAGCCTAGCCTACCTGATTGCCTTGATTGACATTTCTTGTCATTCCTGGCGATTCAGGGGGTGTGGCATTCGACTGATTTGTCAAATGCTGATGATTATTATGGTTCTGGTACTGGGATCTTGGTGTTTGTCCAATTGCACCAAAAACTGCACCATTTGTCACAACCGGCTGAACAAAACCAGCGAAGTTTCCATGCTGGGGNGATAGCCCAAAATTTATAGCTATTATGACCCCACCAAAAATGACAACTTTATTTTCTAATAACAACATACGTTGCTCATAGCTGACTCACTACGACAAAGCCATTTGATATGTAGCCTGCGTGCAGACTTTGTTTGTTGGTCACTGGGGAGGAGGGGAAAGAAAGGAACTAGTGACCAACAAAGTCTGCATGCAGGCTATTTGATAGGTCGAAATTTCAAGATTAAACAGTAATTAAACAAATACCCATCAAGATACGTTGAGACCCAAGTGCCTAAAACTGCAGAGTACATTTATAAGTTTTCACGAAAAGTCGTATCTGTCTATCAGAAGACGGAGAATTGGTCAAAGAATGTTTCAGGAAGCTTAGAAGCCGAAATTATGCAATTATGCGAAATTATGCGAAATTATGCTCAGAATTATGCAAAAAAAAAAATAGACAGACGAAATTCCCATATTAAAGTCGTTCAATGCAGACTTATAAAGATTAATTTCTAATTGCAAGAAATTCAAAACTTCAAAGCATTCCAGCAAGAAACTACTGCAAAACACTTGATTGATTTGGATGGAATATTTCCCTTTAATAATACATATCCTTCAGTTAAAAATTAAGATAATCAGTAATTCTCTTGAATTAGACAAAAACTGGAAAATCCTAGATACTTTCGCCTGAGAAGTTATTGCTCAAATTCGAAAGAGTACAGGGTGTCCCAAGAAAATTGTGCCCCATTTATGTGGCTGCTGCGGAGGAGTATTTTTGATACAGTTGCATAGGATATGCTTCAACTTAGAGTTTGAGACCTTGTTTGAGTCAATATGACAAGTGGTTGCTGATTATGGCACAGAACCTTTCCCTTATAGAACCCTTTCTTGCAGTATTTGCTTCATTTTGACATTTTTAGAGAACAAAGAAAGTGCTATTTTTGAAGCAGTCTCTTTTTTGACTTTCTTGTGCCATAAATCAGCAACCACTTGTCTGATTAACTCAAACAAGGTCTCAGACTCTAAGTTGAAGCCTATTCTTTGGAACTGTATCCATAACAGGATAATAGTAGTTGCAGCTCCTCCACAGCAGCCATAAAAATGGGGCATAATTTTCTTGGGACAGCATGCATTTCCTCTTCAGAAAATACATCTAATCAAAGTACACATAACAGAGGAGCAGTACAAATCATAAAGCGAGTTGGTATGATAACGAGACCCGATTTCACAGCAAATCCTGTGAAATCAGGTCTGGTTATCAGGCTAACAGCAAGTTGATTTCAGTTGTTTATATAACAGAGATATATCTTACCAAGATGAAACCAAGCGAAGCTAACATTAACAGGTTCACAATGAAGAGATATGGGGTTTCACTTACCTGGTCTCTCTGAATGGTGACTTGCTCCTGCCAGAATGACTTTTCTGCAAAGGAAAGAGAATGATCACACCTGGATCACATCTTGCAAAATATCTTCCTTTCCTGGGAACACAGACAAGACATATCTGGTAAGACTTTTCAAACCATCTGTTTCATAGAGCTAAAAATATTCTTTCTTCTAACACGTATAAATTTACAAAATAAGCATTCGTGTATCTTGCATTATGTATCGCGTATAGTGCAGGATAAAAATTCACTTTGATAATAACTTTTTATGATTTCGGAGTATGCTTCGAAACCAGGTAGCTTCTAAAAGCACAAATTCCCACAAATTCAAAGCCATTTCAAGACTTTGCAAAAGGTCTAAAATTAATTTGGTTCTTGATACAAATACACATGAAGAAATTTTCAAGATCGATGATATAATCAAATTTTGATGATTTTTCAAAAAGTTTCACTTCTTTTGGGTCATACGGTGAGGGTATACGTTCAAGTCCCCACTACACCACATAAGCGTTAAGATATAAGAAGTCACGAGCTCAATTAGTGAATAGCTCTGAGCTATTTCCGTAATCCAAGCGCTAGGCGCAAAAAACCGCAGTTTCGCCCTCTAGCGAGAAGAAATTTACAAGAAAAATTGCAACAAAACATTTGGCCTTACCGCTTGAAGTTCGGGTAGCGTATCAAACAATTTCCTCACAGCAAGATCGAAATCTTTTTCACTCATCTTAAATTCGTCTAAAGCAATTTTTTCATCGTTGGGTGCTTCCTGCGATGAGAAGAAAACCTGTTGGTGAGACACGGCACTAACAATATCATCAATATCAAATGTGTTGCTTTCCTAGGTGCCAGCAAACTGCTGACTGTCAAAATTAGAACAGCTAATGTCTCCACCTGCTCAAACAATGAATCTTCTTGGAGTCAAGGGGGTTGTCGGGAATAATCTGACAGCGGGACCTATCTGCTACTTCAAATTTGAGAGCCTAAATATGTTCTAAAAACCTATCAAATTGGAACATCTTGATCTTTAATCTTCCCAGACATGCTTTTAGAGATGCGCCATCCCGTGCCTATTGTCAGAAAGGGCAACAACAGTGACATCTGACCATGTTAGCGAGGAGTGCTGAATTTGTTGCTGCAAAAACATTGGAAGTGAGAGCTATTTTGGTTGATGCTCTGTAAAACCAAACTATTGAGGGGAATACATGAACCACAAAGGTATAAGAAGCTAGGGGAACATGTGAAGACCGCCATGCTTCACTTGAAACTGCTGGTGCTTTGTCAGATTTCGAGCAAGAGGGGTTCAATACCAAAACGGCTCGACTAATTTGACACCAACGTCCTATTTAATTTACCCAATGAAGAATGTTTTTGAATGTGAAAAGATGATATATTTGTGTGAATTCAGTTCCAAAAGCACTTGCTACAGGTTTCTTTAACTGTTTAATTTGACTGCAATAAGACCTGCTAAAGTGCATTTGCCATGCATTAAAACTAAACTAGACTATATGAATCTATTTAAAATACAAAATGATCAATCCACATCCAAGGGAAAACTTAAAATTACGCAAGAAGGTGACTAATGGATGGCAATCACCGACCAAGACGTCAAATTGGGAACATCATATTGAACATAACATGAGCTCCGTGAGAAGAAATGTTTGGATTTTTTAAAAATTGCAAAGGGATAGATTTACGACAAGAATACAGCTGAAAAAGGCAACTAAATTGTGATAGAGGAATTGAAAATTACTGATAAATAAGAGTAGTCGCTTTAACGTAACAGCATCTTCAAGCTAAAGTGTCAGATTACTCCCGACATTACCCCGGGGGGCCTAGAAAAGGTGTAAAAATCTATTGTACAAGTACTCTAAAGACTAGAAATTGAAGAGATTAGCAGAGAGACGGATGGCCTAAATTATTTATAAAGTGTGTAAAGGTCTGTATTGTATTTGGGAGGCAGATCAAGATCTTTCGATCAAACCCTTTTTGAAAACGATACCGGGTGCGCCAAAAAATGTTCAGGCGTAGTACCTAAAGTATTGGATGGATTTGAATGAATCGAAGATTGCTTGATAGCAGTAGGGCTGAAGCATTTTTGTGATTCTTCAAGCATTTTTATAAGCAAGGAAAACATAGGTAAATTCAACTTAAAGAAAATTCATTCGTAGTGACTGAAGAGGGCTGAAAAGGGTCCTAAAATACTCGATCAAATGAAAAGGAATCTCTCACACAGAACAATACGTAAGGGCATTTAATTTCTCCCTAGACTTACCGGAAATGAATTTTTTAATAAATACTTAAATTTTTCGATCCCATGGCAATAGATATGCAGGCGACATACGATACCCGTGAAAAAATTAACTTTTGTGTTGTTCTGTCTAAGAAGTTTCTTTACGATTTGATCGAGTTCAGGACGTTTTTCAGGCATTTCATAAACAAGGGATTTTCGTACTATTGAATTTACCTACATTTTCAGTACTCATAAAAACACGAGAAAAATCACAAAATACTTGGGTCTTTCGACTACCAAGTAGAATTTATTCCATTGCAATCCATCCAGTACTCTAGGTACTATGAATTTTCAAATGCCTGAACTTTTTTTGGCGCACCCGGTAGCGGAAATGGTATTAATTTTATCTTCATTTTACTTCTGTATCAATTTTCCGTCTTCCGCAAAATACTAGAATACACTAACCTGCAGATACACAAATCTAGCCTCGCCTCCACTTTCTCCTTTCGCTATAAACCTGAAAGAAAGAGAAATACATCGTGATTTGAAAGAAATAAAGAAAGAGGTAGGCTGATAAACAACAAAACTCGCTACAACCTGTTTTTTGTGTGGTAAATATGAATCTTCAAACAAAATTTCCCAAATAAATGATGTCCTCCGTCCCCCTGGCGTGATAAAATGTTCAGCAATGTACAGTTATGCTTAAAAAATCTACAGAAATGAGATTTTATCAGTACTGAATAGACTTATTACAACGTCGTAGCTAGTGATAGACTAACCTGCGTCACAGACCATAACGAGGGGTAGTTATGGTCTGTGTGATGGCGTTTCATAGACTCTTGAACGATGGCAAATTCTGGCTGAGAGACCAACAGAAAGAGCAATAGGAAAGGCAGATTTTCGTCTTTTTTACCTGGTTTTTTCCATTGATCACAAATAAATAGCTAAGAAACGGAATTTAAGATTTTCAAAAACCTTCTCACACACTTGCTCCCAATAATTGGGTATATACTTAGGCAATTGGGCTAAAATAGCAAAGTCCTAGGGTGTGTTTGATTGGTAATTCTGATAGTCTAACGAATAGGTGATTGAGGTACTGTGGTGCCAGATTGCTTTCAAAGATTTGTACATCATAGTAAACATGATTGGAATACGTCATTGAAGGATCTTGGCATAAATTTGCCCGCAAAGGGGCTGCATAAAATTTTGATAAACAAAGGGCGCGCGCTATAGAATTTCTATAGCCTGCAGTGGGCTTTCGTGTGTTTGGGCTAAACACATCTAAACTTGTGGCTCGGAATCCAGATGTATCTCTAAAACCGTTGATGGTATGAAAAATCTGACTGCACTGGCTAATTCTACGTAGTTCAAACCAGTAGAAAATGTCTTCATTTGCAATGTATCTGCTGCTATGTGCCTGCATCAGGAAGAGAAAGTCATGGTTTTTGGTGTTTAGCTTATATAGCCCCTTTAAGCCTGGTTTTCGCATAAGGTAACTCACCGGCGATTATCGCCTATACAGATTCTCCCGGTGGTCGCAGATCATCGCCGATCATCCACGATCCTTTAGAATTAGGATGACTTCACAACAGCTCTTTGTCTATTGTTCTTTACAACTCTTTGTCAATTAAGAGTCTCAAATAAGCCTCAAATAAAAACTCACACTTTTGGCCTCAACTCTTTAACAATTCGAGGCAGCATCCTTTGGAATGCTGTTTTTTATATATAATCCAATAAAATGCTACAATACATATTACTACCTACACTACTTACAATAACTACTCTACAATACTACTAGGATGAATATCCCCGGGGAGCAAAGGGCTGTGTTTACCCGGAGGCAATTACATAGAGATAAAAAAATACAAAAAACTACCGAAACTACACAACTAAACAACACATGACAGAAATAAGAACGATGTAGTACCCAAATCTGTTTCATATTAGATGTCAGATCAAAATCTTTGGAATGCTCTAAGTGACGATATCAAAAAATGTAAAAATGTGGCAGCGTTCAAAAAGAAAATCAAAACGTGGAAGGGGGCAAACTGCAGCTGTAAATTATATTGTTAATAGGACATTATACTATACTTTATATTATGTAATTAGTTTTAGTTTGTATTGGTACTTGGTTTGAATTAGTTATTGTGTGTATATATATATATATGCTTATAACTATCTGTAAATAACCAACTTTAAAGAATGTTAAATGAAATGAAAAATTGTTCATTCTGCTATTGTTCGTTGTAAAACGTCGCGGACCATCGGGAACTCCACTCCAACTCTGATTCTTGAGCGCGAACTGATGAAGTCATGTGATAGTCGTCTGGACGAATCTGCTACCAGCATTTACGGCCTGTTTACATGATCCCGCTAAGCCAGGATATCTTGCATAGCAAGGATACCCCGGCTGCATAAAGAAACACATATAACTTTCACTTTGCGTTTTATCCCTTCTCATCTTGCAGACAGTGGCATAACGCACGGTAGTTGGGATTAGAGCAACTCCTAAGGGCACCCAACCTGTGGGGGCCCTGACGGGGCCCCTTAAGGTTTTCAATAAAGTAATAAAGTACTTCTCTATTAACGAAGAAGACCAACCTGTTGATTTGCACTGAAAACTTAAGGGTCAATAATGGGCCCCGAGCCTTAAAATGAGTTGAAAAACGCTATCATTGCAAGCATAGTTTATTAAAAACGCTGTAAATTGCGAACTTATTAAAGAAGTTTTGATATATTCAAGGAACATGAAAATATTTAGTGGATGAGATGATTTGACAAAAAAGAGCCGTTTCTGTACGATGTTGAAGCGGTATTTTCATAAATTTTCTTGGGAAGCGTTTCATCGATCGCAATCCTTTTCTCCATTCAACTATGAATTTTCTACGAAAGATGCATTTTCCGGCGATGTAAAGGGCGTGGTCCGAAAATTTTTCCCAAAATGAATTCCCGGTCGCGTAGTTTGACTCTCTTCCCTCGCATTCAATATCACCGCAATTCGTTTTTCGTACCGACGGACCTGTATATAAAGCCTTCATAATTAACTTCCACTATGGAGGGCTTCCTGTACTGGACTTGCAAATGATTTTTTTGATAAAAACACCGTTGTCAATTTTTGGAACTTTAGCAAAGTTTTGCGCTCTTTCCATTTCAAGCCCAAGGGGCCCCTGGATGGCTAAGTTACTAAGGGCCCCGAGCTGCTCCGTTACGCCACTGCTTGCAGAGATGTTTTCATCCCGTCTCAGCGAAGCGGGATGAATTTCTCATGTAAACGGAAACAGGAGGGATAGCCTACTTCACCCGGATCAAACTGACGTCAACGTGCATGTGACAATGATAAATTCTTTTGTTATGGTAATCGATGAAACCTACATTGCGTTCCTTTGGCAGTCAAAACAATCATGATTGTATTGTTTAAGATTATTACATCGTTTCAGTTCAAAGCATTTAGATGCGGCTGGTTGAATTTGAATGAAATCTCGATTGTTTTGATTGCCAAAGGAAAGTAATCCTAATAAGCGTAGATAATGTTTATACCATCCCGCCTCTGTTTCTTATATAAACACAAGCAGGAAAAGCGTCCCGGCTAGGCAAGATATCCCGGCAAGATGAGATATTCCGCTAGGTGGGATCATGTAAACAGGCCCTTGATGTATCTAATTCAGAAACAGGGTAATATGTTGAACATAACGAGAAAAATAAATTGTACCTCGAAGCAGGTTCCTGTTGACAAATCCAGTTGATGAACGAGATGATTCTGTACGCACGAAGACTCGTCGTATTTTGATCGATGTCATTTGCTTGTCGAAAATCAAGTCGTCTGGGAGAAAAATATATATAAATTGAGCATTCTCATGAAAAATTTATGTGTTTAGTTTCGAAAAACAAAGCCCTGGTTATCACATGCGCAAATTGCCGAGACGTAATAGGCGCGAAATCATTGTTCGCATGTCCAGGTGAACATAATGTGAATAACGTCATGCAGCCCTCGCGGATCCATTACTACTACTTTTGAATCAATGCGTGCATAAGCCATATATTTTTTTTCGAAGCTACCTCTCTGGACACCCAGAGTTTCTGCAACGAAGAAAAATTTGAAACGAAGGGCCACCATATCAACGTCGCTCGTCGGATCTGAAGATTCTTGCAATGAAGTAAGAATGGAACAATTTGTAAGCAAGAACACCGCAACAAGAAGAAAATAAGATGCAAATAACGAACATATCGGGTGAGTAAAAAATTACAGATTCCTCAAAACTGGTTACCATTGTGTAGATAGCATGTCAACTTAGATAACAAAATTTATTTGGTTCAAATCGGTCATATTGTTCCCTAATTATGAGCGATCTCATAAAATTGGTCAATCTCAAAATCCTTAAAAAAACAGGCCTAAAATCCTTGATCAAATTTGCTAACAATTCAACATGGCAACACTGAAAACTATCTGAAAAACGGCTAAAGAAAATCCCAAGAGAAAAGAATATTCGGGCTGGCTCTGTATCTACAAAAATCGCAAGAGAAAAGAATATGCGGGCTGGCTCTGTATCTACACAACTGATTGCCTAAACAATAAGAAAGCCCGATTAAGTTTAATTGTCATGACTGTGGAGATTAACCCTAATCCATATGGGGGGGGTGGATTCCACACCCTCAAGGTTTTTTGTGCTGCGTTTTTAAACGACATCAGCTATGTCCCCCCAGTCTCC
>REGM01000008.1:2495725-2542135 GCA_004194415.1 Aurelia aurita | reverse complement strand
ATTTTGATTTATTTTAACAGGGTTAAATACATTCAGTAAAGTTTAGATAACTGATTTACAATGTGCCCTGCTTAAAAACAAACTAACCTAATACATTGCTAATATAAGTCAACTTTAATATCCTATATAAAAGAAAAGAAACATTTATAAAAAGAAAGGGACTCAGAAGTCATATGTATATGCTGAACGTTGGTTTAGAAGATCAACCTCTTTGATCTTTCAAGAACGATTTTAATCTCATTTTGAAAGTAGCTAGCGAAGGAGCAGTTTTGATTTCATAGCTCAATAGGTTCCAAACAGTAACTCCTCGATAGGAAAAGCTCCGTTGTCCATTTGAGGTCTTACACAGTGGAATTCTGAGATCAGTACTGGTATTACGTAGGTTCCGATTGCAAGAAGCTGACAATTTGTGAAACATTGACTGCATATAGGGAGGTGCAAGCCCATTCAAAGATTTGTACACTATAGAGGCTGTAGTTCTAGAAATGCTGTGTCATCGATGATTTCGAGTGGATTACTTAGGCTATCTGACATATCACAGTGCAACATCCAGCAGGTTGTCCAAGAAAGTATAGTCACACAGTTAGTTTGAAATCTTTCGGAAGCAGGTGTGAAAAGGGACTGTAGCAAACAAGAGCAGAGTTTGCAACAATAGCATCAGTTGGATTCAACTGACACGCCATTTCAAAGCGATTAGCGATCGCAGACAAAGAGAATCTTTTCCAGCATCTAATCAAAACAAACGAAGACGCAAAAGATGCCCGAAACCTATAACTGTCTCGTTGTGCACGCGAAAAGGTGTTTAAAAGGAGTAATGGTATATATCGAAAGGAGAAGGGTAAATCTTAGACAAATGAACGGCCCGAGGCAGATGTTTAGACCCTGTTCTTTCGATATACCGGGTGATGCAAAAAATGCCCCCCCCCCCCCGTTTGAAAGATCATTGCATCAAATTTATCTGCGCTACAATCATCAACATTGATTTTTCTAATAGCTAAAAGATTGAAGTAATTTTTGCATTTTTTTGGTAATTTTCAAAATAGTGATCCTTGGTAAATTCGAAAGATTAAAAAAATCAGTCTTACACAACAGCCGGAAAATGGCCAAAAATGCATGATCAAATTGTCCAGTTCTTTTGAAATCCATTTGAAATCTTTTTGAGAATTAGCATAACTAATAAATTGATAAGCTGAAACTGAAACGGAAACTGAAATTAACATCTTACTTATTGCTTTGAAAAAAGGAGTATTGAAAATAGTAAAACTGACAAGTTGCGTTTCTTCTATTTCGAGATGCCTTTGATTGTGCGTTTTAGGCCATTTTCTGGATGTTCTGCAAAACAAATTTTTTGAATCTTTCGAATTTACCACGGGACTACTATTTTGAAAATTTCCAAAAAAATACAAAAATACTTTGATCTTGTAGCTATTACAAAAATCAATGTTGATGATTATACCGCAAGTAAATCTGTTCAAATGATTTTTCGAAAAGGGGGACACATTTTTAAGTCACCCGAATATACTCATGACTTCTCTTAACAATCCCTTTTCGCGTACACAACGCGACAATAATAACAAGTTTTTTAGGCCAAAGGACACGCCTCCCATGAGGTTAAAATTAGTTAAACTTTGGTCTACAATGCATGCCACATCTTCTGAGAAATAACAAACATTCGTTTTATGTACCATAAAGCAGAAAATGAACATGATTACCTGTGTACTCTTCGGAGCGGAAAAAACCCACGAACCTCACGATCTTCTGGTAGTGGGGAAACTGCAAAATAGAATTATCTTCATGGCTATTTTTTATTCAAACAAGACAAAATGTACAATGAAAATCAATTTGGAACAGCAAAAATTTGGACATATGAAATATTCCCAAATGTTACTGTCCAAAAGGTATATTTAACAAAAAATCGTCTCAAAAACTTTATGGTTTACGGAATATCTTCTTTAAAATTCTTCGAAAAAGGATCAGTCATAAAAAATTCACTCCTGGAAGCTGCAGCACCTTGTAAACACTATACAGGGTGTATCAAAAAGGGCTACCGGTCGAAATTTTCAGGAACGAAAGGTCTGACATAACGAGACAGTGATTTTCTGAAAATCCGACTCTTGTACATTCATTTGGTGAATAGGTTTTGCAGAATATGTCGCTAGAAAATTCGCAAGCAAGAAAAAATTAATCATATAGGTAAAAATGAGGTAGCGCTTCTTTTCGGCATTGTTCTAATTGTATCGTCTGATGAAAGTTGGACCTGTGTATTTTCATCGCACAAATATTTTGCGTTGGTTAAGTCATCGGGGAGGTAGAAAGAAAGCAGTAAGCATGGTCGTTGAGAAACGCGGAAGTTATTCCTATAAAATTTTTTTCTCCCTGCGTCCCTATGCCCATTCCTCCCTGTGTCCCTATGCCCGTTAAGGTTGTTGTTGTTGTGCTTGGTTTTCCTTGTTTCCCTGTGTTATGATTTGAGCGACTGTAGGGACACAGGGAGGAATGGGCATAGGGACACAGGGAGGAAAGAATTTTGTAGGAAGACCTACCGCGTTTCTTAACGCTGATGCAGTAAGAAACAGCTGTGAATAAAGCACGTCTTCATCAGAAACAGTCTCACATAAGTTGAAATGTTTTGCTTTAACAATTTCTTTCGACAAAACAAGGTACAGCTAAAGTCATTACAAAGACTTTTCGTTGTCGAAAAGTTTTTGAAAACAACAGTATTGCTTTTATCCAAAATGATTAAATCATTTCTAAATGTTACTGTGAAAGCACGCGCGATAGGAAACGAGTTTGGCGTTTGACTCACCTGTAATGTATGTATTAATTCTCTTGCCTTCTGCTTGTTCAGCTTGAAACAGGCCTAAATGAGCCCGCAGCTCCATGTGAGCTTCCGTCGCCATTTTGTTTTAATCTCAATCTCTGCGCAGGCGGACGGTTTGGCAGGCGGACATTACAGGTGAGTCAAACACCAAACTCGTTTCCTATCGCACGTGGTAAAAGCTTCTTGTGTTGATTACAGAATCAGAACAATTAAAGGACTTGCTATGTTAGTTTCCTTCTTCGAACAAACATAATTATGGTCTGTCTCAAATTAGGCGTCACGCGAAAATACCCGCGAATAACAACAATTAAAGTGTTTTGCATGAGTAATTTTGCGTTATCGCAATCTCACGTGACATCTAATTTAAACAGACTTTAGAACAATGTCTAAAAGAGACATAACTTCATTTTGATCTATGCTTACTTTCTCACTCTATGAGAATTTCCTAGAGACCTATTTTGCAAAAATTATACTATCTCGATATCAGACCTTCTGTTCCCGAAAAATTTAACTTTTTCGACCGGGAGCCTTTCTTTTGATACACCCTGTAGAAGACATTTTCCGAATGTTAGAAAGAAAGGAAACTAGGAAAACAATACCATCTTCTTCAAAAACTAAGGAAACTGCTTGAAACAAAATGAGAAGTTGAGGACAGGAAATTTAAAGTATTTGATCATTCTCCATTTTTTAGNGCCTGTTTCAAGCTGAATAACAAGCAGAAGGCAAGAGAATCAATACCTAAATTACAGGTGAGTCAAACACCAAACTCGTTTCCTATCGCGCGTGGTAAAAGCTTCTTGTGTTGATTACAGAATCAGAACAATTAAAGGACTTGCTATGTTAGTTTCCTTCTTCGAACAAACATAATTATGGTCTGTCTCAAATTAGGCGTCACGCGAAAATGCCCGCGAATAACAACAATTAAAGTGTTTTGCATGAGTAATTTTGTGTTATCGCAATCTCACGTGACATCTAATTTAAACAGACTTTAGAACAATGTCTAAAAGAGACATAATTTCATTTTGATCTATGCTTACTTTCTCACTCTATGAGAATTCCCTAGAGACCTATTTTGAAAAAATTATACTATCTCGTTTATGTCAGACCTTCTGTTCCCGAAAAATTAAACTTTTTCGACCGGGAGCCTTTCTTTTGATACACCCTGTAGAAGACATTTTCCGAATGTTAGAAAGAAAGGAAACTAGGAAAACAATACCATCTTCTTCAAAAACTAAGGAAACTGCTTGAAACAAAATGAGAAGTTTAGGACAGGAAATTGAAAGTATTTGATCATTCTCCATTTTTTAGAAAACATACTAAATTTATAATAAATTGTTCCGAAATTCTTTGTCCACAAATAGCTTTTCCCAGATTCGTGCATCTCAATATTTTAGCTCATGGCTTTATAAAGTATACTTGTTGGGGATACGAACAGGCTAAGTTGTGAGCCTCAAGGAATCCCCCAGAAAGGGCTCCAGATCGCATGCGCACTAACGATTTATTTCACTTACGTAATATGCAAATTAGCTTGGCCGTTGAGAACAAGAAAAGAAACAATAGCAACGATGCGCATGACAACTGGAGCCCCAACGTTGATTCGTTCACAACAAAGCTGAAACACAACAAAGGGTCAAAACAACGGGGTCAGCCCTTCGTCTCCCCAACAAATACCGTTAAGGCTAGGCGCTTTTTATCCTGTTTCTACATGGAAAACTCACCCAGATGACAAAAACATTGCCGATGATTGTTATTAGGTTTCATAGATAACCACCAGAAAGGATCAATCATTATCGCATGGCAATAATATGAATCTCATCCCAGCAAGGTGGCAAATTTTGATGTTTCTCAATCAAACTGGCCTACTATCTGATTATAACAAGGTTCGGGATGGGACAGATCTCTTTAGTAACGATTGATAAGAAATAAGAATAAAAAAATAGTTCTTACCTGTAGCAGACGTTATAGAACCAGCCCGTTTCAACAATTCATTACCCAGAGAAGCAAGACTTCCATAGAGCCTACGGTCGAGACATAAAAATGGTTCAATTATGAACATCTCACAAGGACTGCATTAAAAGTGACAGTGTTCTGATGAGGATGGATTCATGTTTCAAAAATCGTAGCAACTAGAACATTGGTTCTAAATCTTTAAGCAGGTTGATATAAAATTCTATGACCTATTTCTTTTAATTAAATGGCTTTAAAGAAACTTTAGCTACTTGGCAATAATTCTACCGTTGGAGTTATCTGAAAGCATCAATATTTTCAGAATTAGAGGATTTTTCTTAGAATCCAAGAAAAATTTTGCAAAAAACTCAAAACCATTGTAATTTCTAAACTTTTTGAGAAAACATAGAATAATTTTCAAGAAAACCATAGTTTATGAATGTCTACAATATGGCATCAAGTAACAGTCTTTCATTCTTCTGGTCTACGATTTAGAAATATAAAATACGCTGTAATTTCGAAAAACATTCAATATTTTCTGAAAGGTCCAACGGTAGAATTATAGGCCAGTAGCAAAAGTTTCTTTCACGCCATTCAATTCAAATAAATAGGTCATAGAATTTTACAGCAACCTTTTGAAGATTTTGAACCCATGCTACCAAGAAGTCGTCATGTCTCGTTCAATTCCTACCCTGATCACCCCACCCAGGACACTCCCGGGTTTTGCTCGAAAAATATTCCCCACCCGCGGGCATTTGACAGTAATTTTTCCCTGGCCCCCGGGGCATTNTCTTCTGGTCTACGATTTAGAAATATAAAATACGCTGTAATTTCGAAAAACATTCAATATTTTCTGAAAGGTCCAACGGTAGAATTATAGGCCAGTAGCAAAAGTTTCTTTCACGCCATTCAATTCAAATAAATAGGTCATAGAATTTTACAGCAACCTTTTGAAGATTTTGAACCCATGCTACCAAGAAGTCGTCATGTCTCGTTCAATTCCTACCCTGATCACCCCACCCAGGACACTCCCGGGTTTTGCTCGAAAAATATTCCCCACCCGCGGGCATTTGACAGTAATTTTTCCCTGGCCCCCGGGGCATTATACAACACCAGGAGCTTTGCATTGTACAGTTACTGGGAATATGGCATATTTTCAGTGCCCGGCCCCCGGGCATTCGACAGAAAAATTTGTCCCGCCCCCGGGCATTTGTGCAAGCAATTTTGCTGACCCCTGGGCTGCCCGGGGGGGATGGTCAGGGTAGGAATTCAACGAGTCGTTACTCACTCTTTATTTCGATCGTATGATTTTTCCAAGAAAATCGAAGATCCGGAACACAAAATCCAGTCTGAAAAGACTTTGATACTGGGCAGGATTTTATCATCTTCAGCCTCGTTCGCAGAATTGACAGCAAGCATTACCAATGTTCGATAGAACGATGCACTAAATGACGTAATTAGGTTCCAGACCTCCATTTCGTCTTCGGCGATGCATTCTTCTTGTTCGTCTTCTTCTTTCGGTTTGTTTTTGTGCAATGTGAATATGTTAATTAATGTCATGCTTAACAGTTGGCCGCCAGTAAATTCATTGTTTAACGTCTGTGGAAGAGAGAAGCATTCTGTCAAATGTGCATTTTTAGTACATCGTCTGGTCGAAAGACCCACAAGGAGTCCATTACCGAAGCCGACCAGACCACCCCTACCGACAACTCATCCCAAGGAATTTAAGCTTTTCTCCGAGGAGAGAAGCATACAGAAATTTTTAGGATGAGTGGTGGTACTACCCCATAGGCCGCCATAGCCAAGGATTGCATTCACAACGATCCTCACAGAAGGCGAAAGCTCTCACCTCCAGGCCAACCTACTACTTTGAAAGGAATCGACGATGTTTACAGGTATAGTTGAACCGTGTATACAGGTATAGTTGAACCGCATTTCAGAAACTGCTGCTCGGTGTGGGGTTGCTGTGGAGAAACCCTGCTTGATAAGCTTCAAAAGCTGCAAAACCGTGCCGCACGAATCGTTACTAACAGCTCTTACGATACATCGTCTCTTCCTTTGATTGGAAGGCTAGGGTGGTTAACTATAAAAGAAATGATCGAATTTGNAAATCGTAGCAACTAGAACATTGGTTCTAAATCTTTAAGCAGGTTGATATAAAATTCTATGACCTATTTCTTTTAATTAAATGGCTTTAAAGAAACTTTAGCTACTTGGCAATAATTCTACCCTTGGAATTATCTGAAAGCATCAATATTTTCAGAATTAGAGGGTTTTTCTTAGAATCCAAGAAAAATTTTGCAAAAAACTCAAAACCATTGTAATTTCTAAACTTTTTGAGAAAACATAAAATAATTTTCAAGAAAAACATAGTTTATGAATGTCTACAATATGGTATCAAGTAACAGTCTTTCATTCTTCTGGTCTACGATTTAGAAATTTGATGACGCCACATCCTCAAATGAGTTGAAATATAAAATACGCTGTAATTTCGAAAAACATTCAAGATTTCAGAAAGGTTCAACGGTAGAATTATAGCCCAGTAGCAAAAGTTTCTTTCACGCCATTCAATTCAAATAAATAGGTCATAGAATTTTACAGCAACCCTTTTGAAGATTTGGAACCCATGCTACAAAGAAGTCGTCATGTCTCGTTCAATTCCTACCCTGACCACACCACCCGAGACACTCCTGGGTTTTGCTCGAAAAATATTCCCCACCCGCGGGCATTTGACAGTACTTTTTTCCCCGGCCACCGGGGAATTATACAACAACAGGAGCTTTGCATTGTACAGCTACTGGGGATATGGCATATTTCAAGTGCCCGGCCCCCGGGCATTCACCATAAAAATTTGCCCCGCCCCGGGGCATTTGTGCAAGCAATTTTGCTGACCCCTGGGCTGCCCGGGGGGGGGGATGGTCAGGGTAGGAATTCAACGAGTCGTTACTCACTCTTTATTTCGATCGTATGATTTTTCCAAGAAAATCGAAGATCCGGAACACAAAATCCAGTCTGAAAAGACTTTGATGCTGGGCAGGATTTTATCATCTTCAGCCTCGTTCGCAGAATTGACAGCAAGCATTACCAATGTTCGATAGAACGATGCACTAAATGACGTAATTAGGTTCCAGACCTCCATTTCGTCTTCGGCGATGCATTCTTCTTGTTCGTCTTCTTCTTTCGGTTTGTTTTTGTGCAATGTGAATATGTTAATTAATGTCATGCTTAACAGTTGGCCGCCAGTGAATTCATTGTTTAACGTCTGTGGAAGAGAGAATCATTCTGTCAAACGTGCATTTTTAGTACATCGTCTGGTCGAAAGACCCACAAGGAGTCCATTACCGAAGCCGACCAGACCACCCCTACCGACAACTCATCCCAAGGAATTTAAGCTTTTCTCCGAGGAGAGAAGCATACAGAAATTTTTAGGATGAGTGGTGGTACTACCTCATAGGCGGCCACAGCCAAGGGCTTGCACTCACAACGATCCTCACAGAAGGTGAAAGCTCTAACCTCCAGGCCAACCTACTACTTTGAAAAGAGTCGACAATGTTTTGTTTGTCGCAAGCTTAGAATGTCCTTTAAGCAGATTTTTGCGACATAGCCAAACGGACAAATCTTCGGCTTGACAACAAAACCTCAAATGTTTGGCAAACAATATAGTCCTTGCTCGTACAGCCTGACCTTAACGAGGACGATATTTACTGTAAAAGCGGCTTCATATATTCCTTTCCAGCAGCTAGATATATACATATATCTATTATGCTGCATGAGTATACGCTATACGCTATATTCATGTAACTCCTTTCATACGAAATTTCCACTTTTTTACCAAATCATCATGAAGGCACTTGACACCAAAACAAGATTCATAAGAGCGTGTGGACCATAATGATTCAATTGATAAACTTGAGTATCGTTTGGAAGAAACGGTTTAGAAACGGATAGAGCGATGACTCTAGGACACTTGTCTCCTATTCCATTGTCATACAACCGGGCCTATGTAGGCATGCAAATCTTCAAAACAAACGAAAGTCCAGTTCTAGAAAAAAAGTCTGGCTTAATGCAAATCTGTGTCAATGTTTAGAAATGTCCTGCCTGTTTTGCTGGTGTGGGTTTGGCAGTAATTGTCTCCTTTCTCCTCTCACCTGGCTCCAATTCACAGACAGTCCCTTCCACTGCTTTGTTACAAACTTCTTTCCTTTCTCTTTTATTTCTTTATTTCGCTCCCCTATCACTTCTTTCTCTCGTTTCCCCCGTAAACAATGAAATTATCATTTCTTTCTAAATCGAATCTTCCTTCAAAATTTCTTCGCGACTTCACGCATGTTTAAACAGCTTCTGCTGAAGGGCAACCCTCCTTAAAAGATTGAAATATGAAAATATGAAATATACTGCGAGAAAAGCTAGCTATGAACGCTGAGACAGTAAAATACTAGCCTTGAAGTCTGCTAACAGTCTGTCATGGAGTGAAGCCAATTTGTCAATATCTATAAAAAATCGATATCAATATATTTCAAAGCCAACCTGGTTCCGAGGGCCAGTTTCCTACGTCAATACTGCTGCCATGCTGGATTTAAATTAAAAGGCTGCCATGCTGGATTTCAACAGCCTCTTTTTGGGTCATGGGAACGAGGTTGGTTCAAAGATGAAATTAGCATAGGAGAAAATGTTATTTGTTGAAACTTGCTTGATTCACATGGATTTTGATTTTGTAGCCAAATTTTCATTGCTTATCATTTTTTGCTATTGATCGATGATTCGCGGCGCCAATTCACTAAAAACAACCAATAGACAATNAATCGATATCAATATATTTCAAAGCTGAAATTAGCATATGAGAAAATGTTATTTGTTGAAACTTGCTTGATTCACATGGATTTTGATTTTGTAGCCAAATTTTCATTGCTTATCATTTTTTGCTATTGATCGATGATTCGCGGCGCCAATTCACTAAAAGCAACCAATAGACAATAACGCTAAAGATGGCGGCCGCGCAAAGCATGCTGGTAAAAAGCTCCCTGACGACCACCTAACGACATACAAATTTTGGTCTTCCGTTTCGACTAGCCAGCTGTGGTAAAGTTCGAAACAAGTAATCAATGTAAACAAATAGGACAATTTTGTAATTCGAATGTGAATCATTAACAAAACTTCAATTCGAATCAAAACTTTAATTTTTCTGCTTTGGAAAGGTTTCCTTTCGAACAATGTTGCATTCGAAGTCAAGGTCGATTCAAATTCAAGCTAGCTAGTCGAAACGACAGACCGAAAGTTTTCTGTCGTCAGGTGGTCGTCAGGGAGCTTTTTACCAGCATGCTTTGCAGGAAAACACAACAGAGTCTTTGGAGCCGCCATCTTTGGCGTTATTGTCTATTCACTAAAAACAACCACTTTTAATTCTTTACGAAACAGCAGCGTTTTAGAAAATTGTTATGTTTGTGCATTCCGCAAAAATTAAAATTATTATAGCTTTAAATTACAATAGCAGACCAAGCTGAAATTTTGTACTATTGCTACCTTTAATAGTCTCTCCAATCTCGCGAAAAAAGTAACTTCGTAGCGAACACGGTTTCGGATTAAGAATTTTGATGACGTGACAAGCAAAATTTGGGAAAATTGACAAAGCTTCCTAATTTTCCACTAATTAAAGCTTTACAAAAGTGCACGGCAAAATCATAGTAGCAAGCATTCAATTCTGGTTCATTCAAAAATATGTGGACACAAATTTATTTCTCACGTGAAAATTTGTAGGGACACCTGATGAAGAAAAACAGAACAACTTAAAGTAAGCAACAACAAAAATCTTACTGAGCATGAGGTAAATGGATCCATGATACTGCAAGAAGAGTGCAATGAATTCGTCTATTGTAGAGCAGCTTGTCTTCGTCAATATGCTTCAATGAAGAAAAAGATTAATTTATAATACCTTAAAGATAGTACAGGATGCCCCAAAAAAATTTTACTACGTTTGATTAAATATTGAAAAATAACGATACAATGAACAGGCTCCATGTTAAGATACCCCTGTTTCTATGATCTTAAATTAATTTTAGATACAAGAATCTTGCAAATCCGCTGAAGATTCACTGAGCTATGAGCTTTTAAAGATCACGTTTGTGCGAAAGCTAAAACCAGAGACCCCAAAGCGACCTGTTATGCAAAAACACTCCAAAATCGAAGTAAAGGAAGGTTATCCAATGCCATATCTCTCGTTAATGTCAAAGCGAACCAAATAGGATTTTGAACGTAATGTAATTCTTGTAAGCAATGTCAAAATTTGCTTTTTCAAAATTTCTTAACAGAATTCCGCAAAGCATCGACACGCTCGAATTAATGTTCGAGAGGGTTTGGTTATCGAAAATCCTTTCCAAATTCCATTTGGTTTGCTCNAGCTATGAGCTTTTAAAGATCACGTTTGTGCGAAAGCTAAAACCAGAGACCCCAAAGCGACCTGTTATGCAAAAACACTCCAAAATCGAAGTAAAGGAAGGTTATCCAATGCCATATCTCTCGTTAATGTCAAAGCGAACCAAATAGGATTTTGAACGTAATGTAATTCTTGTAAGCAATGTCAAAATTTGCTTTTTCAAAATTTCTTAACAGAATTCCGCAAAGCATCGACACGCTCGAATTAATGTTCGAGAGGGTTTGGTTATCGAAAATCCTTTCCAAATTCCATTTGGTTTGCTCTGAAATAAACGAGAAACAAAACAGACGACAGCCCCATGCTATATTCACTACAAATGCTATGGAGAAACCTCTGGTTTAAGCTGTCGCAAAAACTTGAACTTGAAGAGCTCGTAGCTCCGTGAATATTCAGTGGATTTGCAAAATTATGGTGTCTAAAATTAAATTAAGATCTTAGGGAAGGATTATCTTCCTATGGAGCCCGTTCATTATATCGTTATTTTTCAATATTTCATCAAACGTCAAACACTTTTTTTGAGACACTCTGTAGTAAATATACTACGCTTGAGTACTTAATAAATGTCTCATCCTAACAAACGCCTCTACCAACATTATTGAAAATTTGTCCAAACCTTTATTCTAATCCCTCCTCCTTTAATACGATATATCTTGCAATGATCAATCTAAATCAATCTAAGCAATATTTAATCTAAGAAATCTAAGCAATAAATCAATCTAATCTAATCTAAGCAGTATTTTAGATTATAATCTTGCAATGATCAATCTAAATCAATCTAAGCAATATTTAATCTAAGCAATCTAAGCAATAAATCAATCTAATCTAAGCAGTCTTTTAGATTATAATCTTGCAATGATCAATCTAAATCAATCCAAGCAATATTTAATCTAAGCAATCTAAGCAATAAATCAATCTAATCTAAGCAGTATTTTAGATTATAATCTTGCAATAATCAATCTAAATCGATCTAAGCAATATTTAATCTAAGCAATCTAAGCAATAAATCAATCTAATCTAAGCAGTATTTTAGATTATAATCTTGCAATAATCAATCTAAGCAATCTAAGCAATAAATCAATCTAATCTAAGCAGTATTTTAGATTATAATCTTGCAATAATCAAAGTCATTCTGAACATTTAATCCTCAGTCTTTCTCGGAGAAGTACAGCCGTCAATGATAAAATTATTTCAATTATTTCGACCCCCTCTTTCTCTCCCCCCTCCCCATCTAATAAGTTGCTAGATTTTTCCCATCCTACCGTTTCTTCAGTCTACTAGGTATGAATGCGCAGGACAAATCATTTTGATGATAAAAAGCAGTAAAAATAATTAAAAACACTACTGGTAGAAGAAGAAAGAGTAAAGGATATTTAAACTATCATTAATATCAATACCTGAAATTCTGTCTGGTGCAAAATTGATTCAATGTCTTCTGCAAATTCGAGACTGCTGCTGGAAATGGGTTTTGTACAAGCGCACTGCAAAATGACAGAGATTAACAAAATTACAAAATTGCATATGCGAAAGAGACATCATCATACAACTCGACTGCTTTTCATACAAATGAACGGATTCCCTCTCTTCTGCTTTTTCCCCAGTTATTTCTGCATCGGTCAGTTACTTACAAAATAACACAAGTAGAAACAAAGTCGATAGGTTAAGTAAAGGATGATAATTTGCGTTTCTTCCATTGATTTCCACAACTTAATTCAGAAACAACACACAATAATTCAATTTTAAAGATTATTTTCATAAATTTCAAACATTATAAATTTAATTGTAAATTTAAAGATTTTCTGATTCAGATAGGAAATTTTGACGAAATATTTTCGAAGTGCCCGAGTTAGCCTTTCTTCTAAAAGTTAAAGCCAGGGCATGAAAACCCACCCGNTATCAAAACTTGGTCTTGAAAATTTGTGACCTAAAAAATATCATATTTTGCATAAAATGTTTACCCAAAAATATCAGATGGATGTCCCTTATATAAACCACTGACAGCAGCCACTGGGACAAGGTAAGGTGAAAGGTTAAACTCAAATAAACTTGAGGATTTGAGACACGTACCTAAATCACCGAGGTGTACCAAACAGTCTTGTGAAATGTAATAACAGGAGCTGGCCTTTGGTTTTGGGCGTTGTATTGGCTTGCATTCTGAAATAGATGCGAAGTTGTAAGTCATTTAAAAATACTTCCAATTTGCCACTGATAAAAGTTTATACCAGGTGAGTCAGAAAAAACGTGGGGCGTTTAGCAAGCCATATTCTGGTGAAAAACAAGTCAAATCGAGAGTATCGAAGTTTTATATTGCAGAAGAAAGACTGAATTAGTTATAGAAATTGAGTTTGTTAAAATCGATCATTTCTTTCCTTATTTATTTGCGATTTTGCGATATAGCCATTTTGGCGAAAAGTATCGCTAGTAAAAGAACTTTTAGCTTGCTAACAATGACAGTTTGAATGACTGGTCCCCAAGGGATACAACTTCAGTAACATTAGTTGTTCTCGTAATTCTAGAACGGAAAGACCGATTTCGACCAAACAAATTTTCATATCTAAGTTAGCTTTTTCTTCTATGCAATGAACTTTACAGAAACGAATTTGCAGATTTAACTGCATCAATAAAAATTGGCAAACACCCCACGTTTTTTCTGACTCACCCGGTATAATGGAAGATTATCGAGAAAAAATTTAAAGAAATGCTGTCATTGATAAAATTGAAAAATGTCTGAACATCAAAATCAAAATAAAATCAACACACATTTTATTTTTAGAGACTAAGGATGTGTTCGATTGGTGCCAATTCTGAAAACGGTAGATTTGGTAGACTCGGAATTTGTGTTTGATTGACTCCGAAATTCTGAAAACGGTAGGTTTGGTAGGCCTTCTGACCTTCTGCTCCAAAAGGCAGAAGGTTTGGAAGACTTTCGAGAGATTCTCATTTTCATTAGCAAACCGTCTTGGTGAATCCGAAACCTACCGTTTTAAAGATTTTTGAGTTTGATTGGGAAATACATTTCCGTCTCTACGAAGTCTACTGTTTTCAGAATTTGGTAGGTTTGGGATTACCTCTCAAACACACCCTAAGAAACTAAGAAATTGCTCTAGTACTAAAAGTTTCTCAAAAATATCAGATTTTGAGTACTCAAAGTTTCTTAACAGCTTCTTATAAACATAGAACTCAAATCTTTAAAATCTTTAAAAAGGTGGGTGTAAAATTCTATTACATTTTTCTTTGAATTGAATGGCTTGAAAGGAACTCGGGGTACTTTGCTGTAAATCTGCCGTGGAAATTTTTAGATATCTTAATTATTTTCAAAATGGTGGTGCTTTTATTTTTGTAGACAGAATTAATGGAAAATTTTGAAAAAATTAAAATCACCGTAAATCCTGAAGTGATTGAGGAAAAATGATACAATCCTCAACAAAACCATACTTTATGAAGGTCTACAATATGGTGGCAAGCAGAAATTTGTCGCTCTTCTGGTTTAGGATTTAGAAATTTGATGATGCCACCGCCTCAAATATAATAAATGCCGCCATTTTGAAAATAATCAAGATATCAAAAAATTTCCACGGTAGATTTACAGCAAAGTACCTTGAGTTCCTTTCGAGCCATTTAATTAAAAAAAGATGTAAACAAATTTTACACACACCTTTTTAAAGATTTGAGCCATATATGCTCTTCTTATAAGGTTTCTCTCAAATCACATTGTGTTTATCGGTGGATGGGAATGTCCTGTGCCTTTCTGAAAATTCTATAGCCAGTTTTTATGAAACCACGCTTTTATGTTCATATATTATTCAAGATAGAAGCGAGTAATAAAGTACGACAACAAAGAGGAAGTATAATTCAGGCGAACTAAAAAAGCTTCAGATAAAATAAAAAAGTTTCTTCAGGAAGATTTTTCCAGTACTTGAGTGTCTTAATTTTTGGTGATCTGAGAGCTGAGATAAATTTTGCAAAAGTAACGGTATACAAGTAACTGTTACCATAAATGTTGTTTCCAATACCGGGTGCGCCAAAAAAAAGTTCAGACGTTTGAAAATTCCTAGCACCTAGAATACTGGATCGATTTGAATGAATCGAATTCTGCGGGATGGTTGAAAGACCGAAACCTTCTGTTTTTATGAGTACTGAAAATACAGGTGAATTCGACTTTACGAAAATCCTTTGTATGCAATTAGACTGAAAAAACAAAAAACCTGATCAAATCGTAAAGAAACTTCTCACACCGAACAACACAGAAATGAATATGTTTTCACGGGTATAGGATGTGGTCTCACATTTATTGCCATGGGTCGAAAAAGTTTATGTATTGTTTAATAATTCATTTCCTGTAACTCTTGAGAGAGATTACATGTCCATGCGTATTGATCTATGTGAGAGATTCCTTACGATTTGATCGNTATAAAATTGCGAGTTACTTTTGAGAAAAAAAAAACAATCAATCAATAATGCTACACCCTTTTACTTTAATAGCTATAGCAATAGATAATGAAAAAAATATAAATAAGTTGCTGATATTTTTCAGCAAGTTTGTGCAGAAAAATAACAAAAACATATCGCCTTGCCGAGACCAGGATTCGAACCTGGGTTATTGCGGCCACAACGCAATGTACTAACCACTATACGATCTCGGCGATGGAATAATTGCTTCACAAACAAGAAACTATCCTTTGATCAAGAAACAGGTGCCTCCAATTTGATCTCCTGTGCAGTGGCAAGAGGACCAGTCTCAGTCTGGTTCCCTGTCTCAATTCGACCGCGTTCACGAGAGAGTCCTGGACGCCAGGAAAGCGATTTGTTGACGTCCGAAACATGAATTCGAGGAAACTTCTAAGACCCCGTTTACACTATACCGGTACCACTTTGGATCTGTAACAAAAGTGTAACGGATCAGCCTCCCGTTTACACTCATCCCGCTAGCAAATCTGTAACAACTTTGTTCCCTATATCAGTAGAATAATTTGTTCTGGAGCAGTGTAAACGCTATTGAACTGTAACAACTTTGTAACGGATCAAACCTGTACCGGTACAGGGTAAACGTGGTCTAAGAAAATGTTAAGAGACTTTCAGTTCTCAAAATCTGATAGTTTTGAGAAACTTTCAGTACTGAGTCAATTTCTTAGTTTCTTATGAACAGTGGCGGCGCCAGGGGGGGGGACTCGTCCCCCCATTTCTCCGCAAAGTCGGTTTTCCAGTTCGTCCAAATCCGTAGAGCAACTGTCGAAGGAGGGGTTAGGTAGTTAGATTCTGAATTTTGAGGAAAAATAGCAATAAAAAGAGCGTTTCCCAAGGATAAAAAGGGCTTGGTCCAGAAAATTAAAAAGGGCGTCCCCATGTCCATTTGTCCTCCCCAGTCGTTGGCGGCTATACGTTATAATTCATTCGGATCATCAGATCAAGAGAAAACGCGAAAACAACTGTTTAATCTCACCTGTAAGTAGAAACCAACTGAGGCATCAATAAAGAAACACAGTTTCGCTTGTAATTCAGCTTTATCAGATCCCTGAAAAATTGTGAAAATAATATATTAAGACTAAAAACAATTTAAGCCTTCTGTTCATGCAAAGGGAAACTTTGTCATCGAAGTTTAAAACATCGAGCATTTTCGACTTTGATGCACGAGACGGATGAACGTAACACGCAAACGAAATCATGGCAAGTATAAGATAACGTAAGTTAGGGGTCTGGGAAATCTAAATATAGCATATTGTATTCCATTGTATTTGATTATCTCAATAGATGATCAAAACAATTAGACAAATAGAGGCACGCGGCCTTCTTTTGTTCTTTTCCTAAACCAGATCGCCCTAAGTCCGTCATTTGTCTTTAACAGTCTCTATAAGTGAACTATATTAGTCTACATGCGATTGATCAAAAGATTGATGCATTCGTAACATTCCAAATCATTCAAAATTCGCTTCACTGCACTGATGAGTCTTACCTGATTTTCAATACAGTAGACCTTGAAACTCGAGCAGGGTTTAAAGACCCACATCTAACCATGATCCTTTGCGGCCACAAAGTAGACTTTTGTATGAGATGAAAGTCTTTTCTGGCCAAGGTTCTGTTTTTTGCTTTCAATCGGCACGCAAAGGCTCACGGTTAGCACGGTTAGTTTAAATAAAACGATTTGATATTTCAAACAGTTTAACATTTTTGAATAAATGATTAGTAGTAAAAAACTTTAAAATAGCTTTTAATAACGGACTTATCATCATTAACCTGCGAACAGCAAGGATGAATTTCGTAAAACAAAAGATTCAGGTCTCTGATATGATCCACTAGGGCAGGGATCAGGCCCATAGAAAGAATTCCTGGGACCTGGGGCACAAAACAGAATTAGAGCCACGGCAAAAAAATGTGTGGACTGCAAAATTACTGGATCTGATTTTTTTTCATTATTTTCAGACAAATTTATTCCACCACACTCCAGACTCTCTGAAAACATAAGAAATGCCTTTTTAGGCCCCTCTGAAGACGCCCCGAACAAAGGGGAATCTCGATAAACAAGAGTTAGGCCTACCTTCAAACGACGGGGAGTATCGGGGATTGTTGAAGCGATACATGCCAAAAATCCGTTGTAAGCTGGCTAGTCGAGTCCAATAGAGAATTTGCCTATCATCTAAGAACATCGCGACGCCACGAACAAAGGGAACTCTGGTTGAACAAGAGTAACCTTCATACGAGGAGTCTCCGGGATTGTTGAAGCGATACTTGCCAAAAATCCGTTGTAAGCTGGCTAGTCGAGTCCAATAGAGAATTTGCCTATCATCTAAGAACCTCGCGACGCCACGAAGAAAGGGGACTCTCGATAAACAAGAATAACCTTTATCCGAGGAGTCTCGAGGATTGTTGAAGCGATACTTGCCAAAAATCTGTTGTAAGCTGGCTAGTCGAGTCCAATAGAGAATTTGCCTATCATCTAAGAACATCGCGACGCCACCAACAAAGGGGACTCTCGATAAACAAGAGTTACGCCAACCTTCATACGACGGAGAAAATCCGTTGTAGCCTAGCTAGTCGAGTCCAATAGAGTATTTGCCTATCATCTAAGAACATCGCGACGCCACGAAGAAAGGGATCTCTGGTTGAACAAGAGATCCCTACGAGGAGTGTCGGGGATTGTTAAAGCGATACTTGCCAAAAATCCGTTGTAAACTGGCTAGTCGAGTCCAATAGAGAATTTGCCTATCATCTAAGAACATCGCGACGCCACGAACAAAGGGAACTCTGGTTGAACAAGAGTCACCCGGAGTCACCTATGTTCGAGGAGTCTCGTGGATTGTTAAAACGATACTTGCCAAAAATCCGTTGCAAGCTGGCTAGTCGAGTCCAATAGAGAATTTGCCTATCATCTAAGAACCTCGCGACGCCACGAAGAAAGGGAACTCTTGTTGAACAAGAGATTGTTAAAATGATACTTGACAAAATCCCTTGCAAGCTAATCATCATCTACGAACCTTTCAGAAAATTTCGAGATCTCGTCGAATCATCAAATATATCCAACAGAAGATCATCTATAGTTGGGGCTGTTTGCGAAATGGTTGATGTATTGTCCGTCCAACATGGATCGATTTTTCCAATTATATGAAAACAGTTAGATCCTATACGTATGGTATACACAACTTCGCAGTTCGCGACGCCACACTGCAAGTAAGTGGGGCAAACAAATCAAAATTTTCAATGGTGGCCTATAGGAAATCGCCGGGTGCGACTTGGAAAGTTTGTTTCATTTAAAATTTAGAGATTTTTTAAGGCAAAATTTTACAAGTTTTGATTAATAATTGCTTATAGAACCTTTTTGTGCGATATTTTGGAGGATTTAGTGTATTTTTCAAGTTCAATCGAAGAAAGTGTGGAGGGTACTAGGCTAATTCCATTGTTCTCCGACGGCCGCGGAGCAGCAAACTAACGAAAAATTCCTAGTGAGTACAGAGTACAGTTCTTAAATTCACGTAATGAAACCATGTTAATATGCAAGGAAACATAAATTTATATACTGAAATCGACTAAAAATGAAATGATTTGCGGTCATTTACCACTAAAATATCGGAATTCAAAACAGTTTGCAGTAGGCCGCAATTGAAAGTTTGCCCCACTTGCGACATGGCGTCACGAACTCCAAAATGATGTATTGCCAAAAGCCAAAAAGGAGAATCCGGTCCGGAGAGACCCAATTGTCCAACAAGACTAACAGCCCAGTTGATATTGTGGCAATAATTAAGAAAAGCAATTCCGTGTCAGATGGGCAACCAGGCGTGCATAAACCATGGGATCATGGGAACAAAGCTCCCAGGCAGGTTGTCCAAAGCAAGATCTTGCAGGCAGTTTTTTTTAAATAGTTCTTTATGAAATGTAATTGTAGCAAGTTTCCAAACAAATGTATGTAAACACTTACTGTTTGATACCTGCATTCTTACTTGTTCTGGTAATAGGCTTCTCTACCCTAGCTGTACAAAACTGATATGCAGGCAGGTTTTTAGAGAACTTCTACCGCTCCCAGGCAGGTTTGAACATTATGCACGCCTGTGGGCAACTAATCAACCGTTTCGAAAACAGCTTTAATTATCAAGGTACATGGAAAGAATACTTTAAAAATTCTTACCTTCTTTTCCTTTAGTCGTTGTCTCAAATAGTCAATGTGTCCTTTGAATGCATTATTCCATCTGCAATACAAAACAAATTTATCTTCTTGTTGGATTTCTACTGAGCTCTTCATTCAATTAAAACTATCAAAATAAAGTAAACCTCTAATTTTACAGTACTGCTATCGGGAAGCCTAACATCGAGGATTGAAAAGCCAACAAGTGCATGATCCGCGTACGAAAAAGTTCCAACTATTCCCGTGTAAACGCTTCATTTGTTTTCATTGTTCATTTGATATTTGTACGCTGCCTAAAAGTTTATAAAAGGCAAATAAAACACAGGAGCGGTTTAAAACCTTTTCTTCTGCGAAGGCGCACTTACACACAGGAATACAGGGGAGTTAGATTCGATTTAGCAGTTAGGCCAAGGTCAGTAGAAATGTTTTAAAAAACCAAGGCAGGGAGAGACAAAACAAAGAAGACAACAACATTTAAAACAAGGTAAATAAATACTTATTAATCACATTATAGGTGTCCTGGCACCCTTGATAAAATATGTTTGTAGGCAACGGAAGGAATTCATAGGCTTTTTAGAGAAAATTCCACGAGTTGCACGTTTGGTTTTCGGGCCCATACCGTGAGGACAAAGTGCGGGGCTGGATTTCGCGAACAAAACTTCCGCGAGTTCTGCAGGTTCCGCGAGTTCCACGCTCTGGACCTGGTCTGTGAGAAAGTTGATTTCTGAAAGCCAGCCCAGGCTGGAGTATCTATATGAGGAAAACAACAAATTTAAGACAAAGAATGAACAACCATATATCGGAATCAAGAAGCGGAGTATCGACCTGCAATTTTCCTAGACACGTTTTTAATTGCGGAAAAACAAATAACAACCTGAAAGAACCATTTTTCAAAGTATATCGCTTTATGAAACTAAGTGACTCAAATTTATTATTGGACTACGAAGACAGATTATTCAAACACGCACATGCCTAAATGAATTACATTAACTTAGTGAACCCCCTTTAACAGACGATGACGTAAATCGATTTGTCAATCAACTTAATCTTATATGCCTCATATAACAGAAAAATATACTCTAACTTTAAATGTAAAGTAACACTCTGATGAGTTGAGAACGTAGGTTCGAAAGACCTCAGTGTGCCAGAACTTTGTCTGTTTCTTTGCATCCGCCTCCTCTATAGTATATAATTTATGAGGAATTGGTGCATATCAGCTTGGGTTGGAGTGTTTATGAGAAATTTTCATTTCGGCTAGCTGAGATCTCATTGTTGCATACTTCGGCTGGGATCATATAAACGTTAAATTTCATCATAAGGTTTTGACCATAATATTGCAAGCAAGTGAGAGAGCTCCTTCAACCAAAACAAAGCCAGCCCAGGCTCGTATAAACAGGCCCTGCATTCCACTATGAAACGATTTTCCAATATAAATTGATATCAGTTTTATCAGTTTCAGTTTTACGCATAAGACACACAGCATATTTCACTTAAAATTCAAGTTTAACTGTATCACTCACAATTCAAGTTCTACTTTTCTGTCAAGAGCATACTGAAGGTCTGAGAGCAGAATTGTCTTGTAGATGTCTTGCAGGCTGAGGGAGAAAGATGAGAAGAAAATATTAATGAATCAGTCATCCTATGCTTTTTGTGCTTCTCGTAAGAAGACCTGCTGAGAGAAAAGTAACATCAGTAGCCTTTTTCCATACACCCTGTAGATGCCCCTTATTTCCGAATCTGCAGTTGACCTTCCAGTCAATATTTCGCGAACCGTTAACCATTTTAAAGAACAAAGAAAGCAACTACAGGGTGCCAAAAAAACTATCTACTTTTGACAGGCCAAGATAAATCGTCAAAAAGACGATTTTTACGATTGATTATTTAATCTTTAGCCAAAATCCCAAATAATACTTTGCGATTTTCTGTTGATTTTTGGGTGGCCTACTACCCGAGCTATAAGCGATTTCTTCTTAAAAATCACAGCCTAAATAAATCGAGATAAAAATCGATCAAATTTCTTTTAAATTGAACTTGAAAGGACAATGGAAAAACTATTACTTTTTAGCAACACAAAGACTTTATTGAAATCATCAAAAGCGAAGGTTTTTCAATGGACAAAACCAACACTAAAAGACTGTGCAAGGATGGAGCCAACGCTCATGCAACAAATAATAACCAATCAACTTCTTAACTCCCAAGTCGTTTTCAAGAGTTTCTCTGTTGTCTTGTCTAGCTCAGTGTTTAGAAATTTGATCCATGATTTTCGATTGATTTAGGCTGTTTCCAGACCAAGAAAACACTTATAACGCGACAAGTAGGCAGCCGAAAATCGAGAACAAAATTGCCGCGTAAAATTTAAGATTTTGGCTAAAGATTAAATACTGAATCTTCAAAATCAATGTAGCGCAGGATTTATTGTTTCCTTTCAAAAGTGGATAAGTTTTTTTTGGCGCACCCGGTGTGAATCAGAATCAATCTAGTCGTGCTGGAAATCTAAGTTCTTGTTACCACAATTAATTTGAAATTTATAGCTACATATGAAAAGGTTTTAGTTAAAAAATTTAAATTCTTTCCTTGACAAAAACTTAAAACAGGACACACAGTACAGCGGCAGGCCTTGACATGTTTGTAACCACAAAAACCCCAGGAAATTTCTAACATCTAAGGAATGCTTAAAGGCCAGTTTCCAGTGAGTGAGATTTTCCGAGCGGGCGTAAATTTTATTGTCTACGAGAGAACATGTCGCTTTGTAATTGAATAGAAATTTAAGGTTGAATGACTTTTGATTGTGTCAAATTCCGCCTGCTCGGAAAATTCCACTGACTGGAAATCAGGCTTAAGAGAAATAAGAAACTAAATTTCAAATTCCTGTAAACAGTAATTTTGGAAATTACGGCTTGAAAATAATTTTCAACTGCAACCTCATGCTAAATTATAAATCTACTATGAAATTTCAGTTAAAAAAGTCTGATAAACATACCGGATGAGTGAAAAAGATAAAACATATACGCAAGCCTGCAGTCTGCCAGCTACTTATAAGATTCTTTAACACTGTTGTGTGGGTAACATGTTAACTTACATAATAAAATTTAATTGGTTACAATCGGTCATATCTTTCTTGAGATACAAATGATTTTATAAAAGTGTTTTATTTCAGAATCCTTCGAAACAGGCCTAGACTTCTGGATCAAATTTTCCAACATCTAAGCTCCACAGCGATGAAAATTAAGCTTATTCGGGTTATCTCAAAGCCTAGGCAACCAGTTGTGTAGATTCAGAGCCAGCCGTACTATTCCTTTCACTTTGGAATTCCTTTTAGCCGTTTTTCAGATAGTTCTCGTTGTCGTCATGCTAAATTGTTAGCAAATTTGATCAAGGATTTTAGGCCTGTTTTGAAGGATTCTGAGATTGAACATTTTATAAATTCACTCACAACTAGGGAACTATACAGAGGATTTAAGCCAACTAAAATTTTGTTATGTAAGTGGACATGTTACCTATACAATGATAACAAGTTTTAAGGAATCTGATGAATAGGTAGCAAACTACAGGGGCCTTGAAATGTTTAACTTTTTTTTACTCACTCGGTAGTATAGATATATGACAAAATGCAAGTTAAACTACAGAAACTTACTTTTTACGAGCAACAAATTCTTCTGAGAAGTGATCTGTGGTCTCTGCATATTTTCCTGGGCAGAAAAAAGAATTTCTTATGAATCTTTAATATAAACTTGAACATAAGCATAAGGAAAGAGAAATTTGGAGGAGCTGCCTGAATCCAAGACCATTGTTTGTGAACATTTTGTGGAGGGGCTGCCCTACTATAGGTGGATCCTTTGCCTGAATATAGCTGATTTTTGCAAATCTTTAGGGACGCTTTAGCCCTCCATTTCTGGTTGCAAGTAGCTCAATTGAAATAATCATTTTTGCAACCAAATCTAATTTCTGGATGTAGAAATTTTATTTCATTTCAGTTTAAACAAAGCCAGAGACTACTGGGAGGTCTTGGGGTGTGATGCTTTCCCCTGAAAAAAGCTCCAATTACTGTAGGACAATTTGGTTTGTGTGCTCAAATTTCTACCTTAAAATGTTGCTAGAGAATACGTACGTCACATTATTACAGTAATTTTTCTGTTTCTTTGTACCTTATCTTTCTTCCTTTCCATGCCAAAGAAATATGAATAGAAAAACATTGCCCAAAAGGAGCTACAGTACATGACTCCACTGTCAAAATGAATTTTCAACATCTTCAATTTTTGTGTGAAGAAGAATCCCTTTTATGTGTTGTTTTAGGGAGCAAATTGAATTTACTTTTGCCTGATTTGAATAGTTATGTAGGTTTCTTGAAGAGGCTTTCTCAAGAAAATCCCTCATAATTTCAGAACGGAGTGGCCAATTTCAGTCAGGTAAATTTTAAATTATATTTGAACATGTCCGCTATTAAATAATGTATTTGGCAATATTATTACCATAATATCCAGGGAGCAGTGGCCTTTCAAATGGGCACTTTGACTCACTCGGTAGAAGGTTAACTTCAAATGAAATAAGAATTAGTTACTGCTTACCAGCTATGTTCGCCTTCAAGCCCTCTGCTTGTCTAAGAAAAAAATAATGAAAACTGAAAATCAATCCCATCTGCAGAGTAGAACGGGTTTACCATTCTAACGCACCTGATAGATTACCATTTAAACAATACCTAGATGCACACTTGAAAAAAATTGAAGGACATCGAAGATCAGTGAAAAGGCAGACTCTGCAATAACGCACAATTATCAACAAAATTTCCTTGGCATTCCTAGAAATACAAAATTTTGTAAAATTTGGTTTAAATTGTTTTATTCAAAAGTGTCCACTCAAATCAACATAGTTTTTGGCTTATGAAATCAGAATCTTGCATATTGCTAGAAAAGTGGGGGACTGTAAAACAGTGGTGCAATTAGCACTGAAGTGCAATACAGAGAATATCGGTCAAGTCTTGAAACCAAATAAAGTCAAATGTGGATGATTGTTCATGCAATTCCTACTGATTTCAAGACTTTACTAAATAATCTGTGTAATGCACTTCAAGTTATCAGTGTCAGTCAACTGCATCATTATTTTACCTGTGGCAGTCTAGCAGACTATCAACTTCACATTTTGAAAACTAGCATGTTAAGACTTACCAAGAGGAAGATGGTGTTAATATGAGACTCAGCCTAGGAAGGTGACCTTTGGTTGTGGTGAGATCTTGATTCTCAGGTCAAAACCTTTATATTTCAAATTCATGTTCATAGACAAGAGGGCCAGCCCATGTTTGAATGTCTCTCCGCCAGCTAGCCCAGTAAGGGAGGGGCTAGCTTCTTTTGTTAAAAGTTCTCCCATTTGACGCCTAACACAAAACGCTATTGTTTGACAGCTTAAGGAGTGTTCCCAATTAATCAACAGTAATTGATTCAATCGATATCAATTAATAGTCACAAAGAGCAGCGAAACGCAATTGCAGAATCATGACGTTGATCAAATCAAAAGTACCTATGTGGAAACACAGCTTTAGCTTGGCAGGCCAGCTCACCTCACACATGCTATGCACTCAAATTAGTTACAATCAGGCTAGCACACCTCCTATGAACACCTCCTAGTGCTCCAAAGTCCTAAATTCCATTCCATGTCACAAAGAAATAAAACAACAGAAGTGCGCAGGAGGGTACTTCCCCTTTTGTTTTGTCTCCAAAACATAAAGAGTTATCAAACGTATTTTCGGGAGCATAATATTCTAGTTTTCATTTAACTATTACATACATTAAACAAGGGACGTAATGAAATATGGCCTATGGTCGGCTCGTGTCGTGCAGAATTGGCCGCACAATATTGGCGTGACCGTGACCTGCCATTGGTTTACCGTCTGTGAGGATGGGCCTAAGTTTTTAGTGCCGACAACTAACGACTTCCATTGAAGCTCCCTGCATTTTATTTCTGCCGCCAACTGCCATAACCATTGTACTAAACATTCATTTAACGAATTCTTAACCTAATGCGCACAAATTAGATGAGTAAGTAATGAGAATTATCCAAAATATTTACCTGAAAAGTTGAGCACTTGCAGCACTTGTTACCGCTGCAGACACCATTTTAGATTTGAAAGCATCTCTCCCTCGGTGCCCTGTGTCTTTTAGAAGATGTACTCTGGACAGGGGGACTTGAGCTGGCAAAAGAGTTGCGGGTTCACGCCCAGTTGTTTTGAACAACATATGGAAGCGAAGTTACGGTTTTTTATGCTGATCATAGGGGACAGTAGAAATAACTAGGCGTTAATCGAGCTAATGATCCCTTCCTTGTCATGAGCTAGTGTTAAAATCAGACGATTACACCATTGCGCCACAACATCGTTATCGCAAATCTCATGTGACATCTAATTTGAGATTGACTTCAACTATTTTCTTTCAAGTTACAAAAACATGTTTCTAATGACACTACATACCAAATTACTATACGATACTGCTAAACCGACACCACGGGGAGCAAGTGGCTGTGCTTACCCCGTGGCCATTACATACAGATAAACCTACTATTACTTACGACGCATAAAAGAAAACAATGAATTCGATGGATAATTTCATTCCTTTTTTGACCCTGAAGCTCCTTCATAATTTTTATGCAAATAGCTATTAACCTACTAAGGTGTTCGCTGATTTATCATGAAATCCTAAATGATATGAGAGCTTTAGCAAGGACATGAGTATTATCAAGTTGCGCAGGATAGAAACTCAATTTGACAATCATTTCTAATTCTTGTCATTACAGAGTATGCTTCAAAGCCAGGGGAGAGCCAGGTAGATTGTAAAAGCACAAATTAACAAAAATTCAAAGCAATTTCAAGACTGTGCAATAAGGCAAAAAATAATTTGGTCTTTGACATAAATGCACATGAAGAAATTTTCATGATCGGTAATATCAGTGGCGTGGCCAGGGGAGGGTATGAGGGGGCAAATGCCCCCCCCACTTCCAATAATTTGGCTAAAATTGTAATTGCAAAATGCAATAAAAATGTCTGGGTATACCTTTTTACCCCCCCAGTCTGAAAATTTTAGACTTTTGCCCCCTCACTATTTTTGGTCTGGCCACGCCACTGGGTAATATAATCAAATTTTAATTATTTTTCAAATACAGTAAAACCCCGCAAACAAGAACATACTTTTCTAAAGAACAGACTGACTATGTTCTTATGAATGTGGTGATCTTGTTATCTTCAGGGTAAGGTTCTTACCTCAAGGACCCTTACGACTACGAGGAGCACGAAAGCTATATGCAGTATGCATTTAATAAACTTGGGAGGCGTGATTGCAATCTGTTGTGTTGTTGACAAAAATAAATTATATCGTACAAATTTGCCAAACAATTTGCTTACCCTTTAAAACTGTCTGAGGTGTTTGGACTTAAAAAGGGTTGTGAGTTTTTACTTTTTATAAACTAATATGATCAGCAGATGTTTAAAAAAAGCCAGATTTCAGATTCACAAAAATTTGTTATTTTTCAGGCAATTTATTATAAGTGTATCATCTGATAAGAACATGGAAAGAAATCAGACTGTTTTTGGTTCTTATCAGTCTTTGGGTGTCTTTTTCACAAAAATCAGTCTGTATGTTCTTATTTTCCTATGTTTTTGTTTGCGGGGCTTTACTGTAATACCACATGTTTGGATTACTCGGTATTGAAAACTTTGAAATAAATAGAGTCTGGTTGATTCGCTGATGGTTAGAGCGGAGGTGGGTTAGAGGTAATGGAATTCCGATCAATCATTCGCACCAGAACCATGGTAACAGTTTGTAACCTGGCAACACCTGGAATCGATCTTTTTTGCATTAGGAATTCTTCCCAACACAAAATGATTTGAGCATTGATCTATTTTTATCTTTCTGAATGCTATGGCTTTTGAAGGGTTTGTACTACACTGTTTGGCTGGAATCCATATGTTAGGTTACTTAGGTAGGGTCAGAAGATGAAATGGATTTACCTAAGAAAGGCCTCTTTTGTTGTTTATTTCTGGGCATCTCAGCTAAAGATAGAAAGACAGCCAACTAAAAAGAGCTTTATGTAAACACAGTCTTCTGAAGTCATTTCTTGTGCTTCCCTACTCGTTGCTGTTTTCTCTTCAGATAAGACAATTTACCAGATATTGTCACATGATCATGCCCTTGAGTGTTTGGCTTGAAAGTGTTCCAATACCCTGCTACTTCTTATCAACAACTTGCGAACAAAACCGCTCCCTGAAATTTTTGATATTGAAGACAACAAAACTGTGCGTGTGTTGCAGCGTGCAGCGCGTGCTGCAGCGCTCCCCCCGAAGAATTTCTCTTTCAGATATTGTAACAGCCATGTCCATTTCCTGACAGAGATGCACTTAAAATGCGACGGAAAAACATCTCGAAATTATTTTTGCCTCAGTTTCAGATTTTATCGGCGCCCTTGACATCATTTATATTGATTCAAAAGTTTTGATTCCACTTAGAAGCGATAGGACTAACTCATTGAAATTGTGTTTAAAACGTGTTTAGAAAATGCGTTATCGCAATTCTAACGCGTTTTTACTCTAGCGTAAACCTAGCCTGCGTCACAGACCATAACGAGGGACTCACTAATAAATATGGTCTGTGTGATGGACTCACTTTTGTTGTCCCAGTTTCACAGAGATCTTGTGAAATCTGTTATTCAAATAATGATATTGGATGGCTTGTCTAGCTCTTTGTTTGTTTAATTTATGCTGAGTCGCTGGGACAACAAAAGTGAGTCCATCATACAGACCGTAACTCCCCCTCGTTATGATCTGTAACGCAGGCTAGTGTGAACCAAGCTAAGGAGAACAAACTGCATGCATGACTGGACGCCACGCACCAATATGAAAACAAAGGGTTTGTTTATAAACAAGTTTGTTGATGTGCAATGGGTCTTGAAGAGGATTGCTTGTTGCAAGGGCTTTGAAAATCGTATCTGTCTTAGAAACGGAAACTAGAGCGAGAAACACCAAATACAATTTTGGAACATTGAAGAAAGGAAGCAAATTTGTACTGATGAACTGATCAACTTAGCGTAGGATTTTCTTTTTGATCAAATGTAAGAAATAAACCCCATTTTAAAAAAAATTCCACCACCCACTAGTGGTATAGACCACTCCACTACGTAAGCTGACGACAACTTGTCTGGCTGGGAAAGAAGCAGCTTGCATGCTAAGAAACAATGTAATCGTTAGCATAAAAAAGGGAGTGTATTGAAGCCTACTGTTTACATAAGAGTTAGATAGCTACAAAGAAGGGCAGAAACACACATTCCTCGAGCGATAACATAAACAAAGGGAATAATCTAATTAAATCAACTGTGCATTCTACTCGAGGGAGTGCGTCTGGGTGTTTGTTTATTTGCTTTTTAGCTGTCTGAAGTTAACTTGAGATCTTTGAAAGTTGGCTGCAGCGCATTGAAGCTCGACGTTCTCCTGAGCAAAAATCGACAGCAGCTGAGAAGGCAGCAAAGCAAATTGACAAGATGAAATCTATAAAGAGAAAAGTGTCGAATATGAAAAGTTTGACTCAATCAACTCCATTGATCGACCAAAATCAAGATAACAGAAAAAGATCATCGACGAGTCGATCGAGATATTCGTCGCAGGGATCTATTCCCGACGATACAAACGTGAATTACAGCGAGTCACCCTCACCAAGGCGAAAACGTTCACCAAATTCGCCTGATTCTGCGGTGTTCGAAACAGCATTTCAGCCCCCGCCAAAGCAAGAGCCATCGTGGGTGAAGGAAGCAAGGGAACAGAGTGCCAAAGAGCCAGTGTTAGATCACGAGGAATCAAGCTTCAAGTTGATGGAGATATCGATCGATGATACATGGTATAGCACAATTTGGCAAAGCGTTTTGTTAGTTTTGTCATTCGTTACCCTGCCATCAATACTTTTCGCTCTTATTGGAGTCATATTCCTTCGCTGTGTCATCGCCCCAAATGTTGGCAGGAGATCCACAAGTGGGAAACGAAAGCTCAGAGTTGCGCTCACCGCTTTAATCGCTGCAATAATTTTCAGCATCTTCAAAGACAGTATAATTGCAGTTTCAGTCGTTAGTTCGATTTTCGATGTTGTGATTTCGTCTTACGAGATAATTTACGCCAACCTGTTGCTCTTTTCGCTACTATTGTTCGTAGCCTTGCCCCTCATTATATATGTCTACTCAGAAGCACAGTTCAGTTATGGAAGCGAGATTGACGATAACAGTGGAAAGTCAAAAATGATCAAGGCTCGAAAACTCGCTTCAGATTTCATGAAGGAGCATTTATGCTCTCTACATGAAGTAAATAAGCCGAAAGAAGAAGCAATCTTGCTTTGGGGATTTGCGCCAAAATGGCTATCTGTCGTCATGGCAGCCACTGCTTTTGTCATTTGCCTTATAAGAAGTTTTACTCCCTGGGTGTTCAGATTCTATCACCCACAGGAAAGTCTTGGTTTCATGAATTTCACGCAAAACAACAACAACAACACAAATAATACGACATCGTTGGTGAACAGGACAATCCCTGGGGCCAACAAAACAATGGTAAATGATGTAGTATTGGTGTTTTCTGCAGCCAATGCCCTCATAATGTCTATCTCCTTGTCCTTCATATTCATCGTGGCTGTGCAGTGGCACTTGTTGATGCTTAGGATGTGGCGGGGCTTCAACTCCTCCGCAGCAGCCGGGAATGATTTGCTGGGTACCGGAAAAGACGGAATAATTGCTTGGTGGAGAATTTATCAAACATTACGGTTCCATACATGGTCAAGAGGCAACCCTCTTGGAATTATCCGACTATTTCTTCACTGCTTTCTTATCATAGCAGTCATTGCAGTATCATGCTTTCTGTTTTCAAATCAAGGATCGTTCACGGGGGTTTGCAAAGTCACTGCTTACCTTGCTGTTATTGACAACCTCTTATTGGTTACTGGCCTCATGATCGATATAATCATTTCAGCGCTGATTAGAGCATCGCAGAGGGCATTGATGGAAAGTCTTAGCCTGGAGCGTCTGAACATGGCTCAGCAGGTCGGGAGTGGCGGAGGATCTAGCCCCGGGAAAGTGGAAGGAGAATATCAAGTGCATTTGAAAAGATTCAAGAACAGAAATCTGAGAGCAAGTTTTCAGTTGTTGCAAGAAATGCAGCCAGTGTTGAAGGAAATGGAATCGAGCACAGTGAATCTCTTCTACACTCTACTGTGCCTGATTGTTGTTGTTGTTGGTATCGTATCCAGTGCCAAAACGTTGCATGGATTTTCTAATACTGTATAGCTGAGAGGCGCATTTTTGTATAATAGTTTCTTTAAGCTTTGTTTTATAAAAAGCTCTTTAAGCTTGGTACACAATACGGTAAAAATGTGTTAGAACTGCATTAAAAATTCGACGGAAAAAATCGTTGCAAATAACGTTCAAAACTGTTTAACGAGAATGAATGAAGATCAGTATCAATAATGCACCATCTCATATCCCCGGGGGGGGGGGCACTAGACCCAAAAATGTACGGGGGTGTGCCGCTGGAGTAAAGAGATTCTTACCCTGTGCGGGAGCAATCTTTTACAATTGATCACCCTGTCTGGGAGCAATCGGCAAGAACACAAAGGAAAATTGCAAATTCCCACTTAAAATCCTGTAAGAGAGCAATTATTTGAAAATTGTATACCCTTTCGGGAGCATCATTTGAGAAAATGGATACCCTAACCCTAACTCTAGGTTTTGTTTGTTTCGTTTTTCTTTTGGCGTGCAAAGGATCACGGTTAGCAATGGATCTCACAGTTGAAGCGTTTTCATATACTCAATTAGAGGTTTGCTTTTTAATGCGCACGAGTCTTATTTGGACATGTATAACTTAGTTGAGCAGCGATGATGAAAGAAGAGCTTTCAGCTTTTCAAGTTCTGCTTTGTTCACTACCTTGCTTAAAGAAATGTTAGAATACTCTACCGGGGGTGTCCCCAACAAATGTATAAACGTTTGAAAAATCACCAAAATTCGATTACAATATCAATCTTCAAATTTTCTTTTTGGGCTAAAAGATGACAGGCCAAATTATGTTTCTACGTATAGATCATCGTGATTAATGAATTGCAAAACGGGGCAAACAGACATTTTAGCCATAGTTATAATAATAGAATTTTGATGATTTTTCAGACTCGTCTATTTTTTAGACCAAAGTGTAATTTCAATGTTTATTAACTTTTTGATGTTGTTGTTTTCAGTTGTACATAGTGAAATTATGCTCAACATGACATGAACTGAGTTTTTTTGGCTATCATTTCTCGCAATGAAATTTTGCTGACTGATAATCTTACACAGTGAGGTTGTCTACGGTCACGACGGTGGTATACACAGACTCGCTCAAATTGGAGGAGAAATGCATTATACGAGTAGCCTGAGATCAGGTTCTCTGGGGCTCTCTCAGAAAAAAATCAGGCTATATACGAGAGACGTATTGTACTACTGTATTTCAGTATCCATAGAGACCTGCTGGACTTGCTCCAAATCTATTTCGTGCCAGGGGGGGGGGGTAATCAATATATATATATATATATATATATTGGATACGGGGACGTGCAACTAATCAGGATATAATTTCATGATTTACCTCCAAAAGCAGGGTATACTGCCGTAGAATATTTAGGTGATTTCTAAAACAGAGAATACTTTTTTGTTTTTCCAAAGCTGGGAATAATTTTTATGTTTTTCTTTAAAACAAGGTACAAATATTCACATATTTTACTCCAAAACAGGGTGTGAATTTACATGTTCGGGTGGCGGGTCCCCGTATGTACCCATGCCTATTAACCCCCACCGGATTTCATGCCAAATTCACGTTTTCTGCTGTGAACGAACTTTTTCGGCACCGCTCTAGTCACAACAGAGAAATCTAATCGATGATATCAGACGATTTCTTCTGCGACCAGTGTCAAATGTCTATGTTATGCAAATAGTCTCCCCATGCAAGAAATAAGAATAAATGCCAATGATGTCAATAAACATTCGAAAATCATTTTTCGAATTTCAAAAGAGAAGATTGTTGTTGCTGTTGCAGGTATCACAGGGGTGCATGGTAATTATATCAACAAAGATGGCAGCTCAAATGGAAGACAATTTTCCAAGTTCTCCTAAAAATTAGTTGAAACATTGTTCGTGAGACAAATAGTTGGCTCTACAATGGAAAGAAAAATTATCAGCAGATTACACGATACCGTTTTCTTGGCATTACACGAAAACATAGAGGAAAGAAGAAAGGCAAGCCCAGTAGAAGCTGTTGCTGATGACTTAGGCCAAATCTACGAGAATGCTGTTGCTTCTATGCTCAGACAGAGTTGGGATCAAATCGACAAGAATGATTTCATAAAGAGCTTGAATTTTGCTCAGATTTCTTTGGATTATGTGTGGGAGAAACTTAATACTGGTTACTGGAAGGATGTTGACTTGCGATGGAGAAAAGCCTACACAATAGGGTCGTTGCTAAAAGTGTTTTCTCTTGTAGGGGAAGGGGTGGATCCTGACATAGTTTTCAGAACTTGCGATATGGGACTGTTGATGGGGGCACCAGTTTTAGGGAATATCTTGTCTAAAGTTACAAATATTTTACAGGAAGAATATAAAGTTTGCAGGAATATTGGTTTAGAAGTCAGTGATTCAATATCTACTTTGAAACCTGAGCCAAAAAGGATCAGGCTTGAACAGAAAGAAAATGATGTCGAGAATGCAAAAGGTTGTGATTCTAGTTGTGCGATCCGGACAAGTAAACGGCCTGAAATCATCCTGGAAAAGGATAAATTAATTGCAAGAGTTCAAGAGCTTTCTTTGGAAAAATTTCAGAAACTGTATTTGTCGGAATCCAAACCAGTTATCATTGAGAATACAATCAATCATTGGCCAGCTGTAAGCAACAGAAAATGGAGTGTGAATTATATCAGAGAAATAGCAGGCCACAGAACTGTCCCTATAGAAATCGGGGCAAGATACACTTCAGAGGATTGGACACAGAAGTTACTCACAATCAATGAATTTATTGACACTTTCATTGATAATAAAAAGAGCACAGAGAAGGGATATTTGGCTCAACATCAATTATTTGATCAAATTCCAGAATTAAGAAATGATATTCTCATCCCTGATTATTGCTGCTTAAGTGACAACGACAATGATGTCATGATAAATGCATGGTTTGGTCCAAATGGCACCGTCTCTCCTTTGCACCATGACCCTTATCATAACATGTTTGCTCAAGTTGTTGGACAGAAATACATTAGGCTTTATGATAAACAAGACAGCAACATGGTCTACCCACATGACTCGCATTTACTTGATAACACTAGTCAGGTACACATATTTTTTATAAGAAACTCTTATAATAAAAACAGTTCTCAGATCACCAAACAATTAAGAAACTCAAGTACTGGCAAAAGATCACAGGAAACTTTTCATTTTGCCTGAAATTTTTCTATTTCACCTGAAGCATACTTTCGCTTGTTTTTTGTACTTTATTACTCTGTAGTACTTGAGTATTGTATAAACAAAATCCCAGAAGGGGGGGGGGACTCAACACATGCAGATATAGGGAGGTAAGTCCGATATGTCTGGGTCAGAATATTGCTGAAAGTGATATTTTTGGGTCCATATAAACTGAAATTATGGGCATGATATTTTTTGGCATCAAATGTAGTTATACTGATATTTCTGGGTTCTGTAGAGGCAATCCTGACCTCAAATTAGCATTGTTTCGGGATATTTTATGTGCGTTTATATGTGTCTAAGTATAAAATGAGTTGATATTTTTGGGTTGCAATGAAGCTGAACTGATATTTTTGGGTTGACTGAAAATTTCTCGGACTGACCTCCATGTATGTGCTGAGTGTCCCCCCTGGGAACAAAATGGTGTGGTTTTATAAAACTGGCTGTGAAATGTCCACGAAAACACAGGAGATCTCCCACCCATAAACACAACATGAATTTGAGGGACATTCTAAGAAACTGTTAAGAACTTTCAGTACTCAAAATCTGATAATTTCAAGAAACTTCTAGTACTGTGCCAATTTCTTGGTTTCTTATAAAAAGAATACATTTGATGTATTAACTGGATATTGTTGCATTTAAGCTAGAGATGGCAGCAAGGAAAATTCTTCAATAACATCTGCCGCATTACGAATCGCACTCATTGGAAATTGGCATCAAAACCTTACTTGGTATAATTTTGGATCTGTTGTTAGCAGCAGATATTTCACAATGTGATCAGTGCCTGAAATATTCTAATATTTTATTCAATTTATTGTTTCTTCCATTTTGCAGGTTGATGTGGAAAATCCAGACTTAGAACAATTCCCATTGTTTGCAAATGCTCCATATTTGGAATGCATTGTCAAAGAAGGAGACTTATTGTTTATACCAAAGAAATGTTGGCATTATGTTAAATCCTTGTCTTTAAGTTTTTCAGTCAGCTTCTGGTGGGATTGATTCTACCAGCATAGGCATGGGCAATAGGAAACCAAGTGTGTACTGTATCAGTGTTAAAATTTTTATCAGTAGTGAGCCACCTTAACCTATTGTTTGTGTGTTTTTATTTGTAGTTGTAGTGAGCAACCTTGTCGCTGATCCACAAATTTATATTTGTTAGTAGTGAGCCACCTCAAGTGCAGATCTTCACTTAAGGTGGCTCTCTACTAAAAGAATTTAGATTGATATACCAGCGATAAGGTGGCTCACTAATAACTAAACTATGTTCAAAACGCATAAACAATAGGAAATTTGACACTGATACATGTTTGGTGTTCTATCGCTCATGGAGATATTTTCAAAATCCCGTTGCGACACTATGTTTTGTAGTTGGCTTCATTTACCCTAACTCTTTGTAATTGCCTCATTTTACCCCCAATCTAGCCTGCGCGCAGCCTCAACTCTAGCCTGCGTCGCAAACCGAATTCTTATTTTTTTCCTTTGAGGAGGAGTTGAGGCTATGCGCAGGCTACCCCAATTCCTTAGTTACGATTGTTTAGTATACATCAGGTAGCTATAGATATATATCTTTAGCTCCCTGGTACACATGCTCTCTAACAACAGGGTATGAACAGATCATGTGCCCTAGACAAGCGTGCTGGTCGTCGACCAAAACTACTGCAAGTGGAGTTTGGCCTTTAATTAGCTGCAGTCTGCTACTATCTTTGTATCATCCATCATTATTATAACTTACTTTTGAACTTTGAACGCAAATTGATAAATTCACGTAACATGTTGTTTGGACGACTAAAAATGGATCGAAATATAGGCTGAAAAATTGAAACGAAGAAAGAAAAAAACTTTATGTTCCCCCAATATATTAAAATCTTTGTAATAACAACTATGAAAAATATGCTACTGCATCTTGATAACTTGATGAACCAGGTTCTTCTCTAAACACACATAAGTTAGTTTTCTAAATTTTTAATTAGGATTCCAAACCAAATCATTACTTAAGGCTGGTTCCCACTGCGCGATGGACTATCATCAATTTCCTCATCCCCAATTTTTCAAATGCGATAAAAGACTTCATCTCGCACATTTCACCTTTGACTGTAAAGCCTGATTTTTTATGACCAGTGTGAATCAGGCTTCACAGTCAAATGTCGTTCACAGTGCAAGATGAACTTTCATCGCATTTGAAAAATTGGCCATGAAGAAAGCGATGATGATGAGTGGGAACCAGCCCTTACAAATTCTTCTCATTTTAAATCACACCATACTAATATTTCACATTATATACATTTAAAAATTTAACATTTTTTACAAGAAAGACAAATTGCAACACAGACTAGTGACTTATCTAACTAAAGATGCGAGTGGTTCCTCAAAAAATGTCCCTGATAAAAGCAGTGATTGATAGTTAACAACAAAGAAAAACATTTGACTCTTTTTACCATTATAGAACGCAATATTCTCTAGTTCAATGTTTGTAGTTTATTAGATTTATAGAATTTATAGAACATTTATTTAGTGACTGAAGAAGATATGCGATATATCGAAAATTTTCACACAAGCAGTCTTGTTTTTCTTTGTTATTACGTGTCGCGTAAGTTTATCCTAAATCTCGTTGGCCTGAAGCAGTTGCCGTGAAGATAAAACAGGTCCTTTTATTGTGTTATACAATAAGGCTATGAGAAAAGCGCGGGAAATTTGCTATTAGCCAATGGGAGTGACGAGATCCCTGTATTGCTTCGATTTTGAAAGTGAAGGTGAGTTGCAGTTTTTAGCGCTAATCACTGGAATTGCAGAAGTAGAGAAGACCTAATCGAGCCCACGACCCCTTGTCGCGACGCTCAAGTGGTGTTGGTGGAGTTCGAGCCCCGTCCGCCCGCAAAGTCAGTGGATAACAACACTGCGCCACAACACCTTGTTTTTGAAATTCAGTCAGGTAATAGCCTATAAACCTACTTAAATAAGCAAGACAATGCGTTTTCAAAATTAGACGATTTCAAATCGCATTGTGCCTTTAAGTCAGCTTCTTTAAATGAAGCCTTTTAAAAATAACTAACAGGTTTCTCTGAAAAAAGTACCCCCTGAATCTAAAAATCATCATCGAAATATTTTCAATAAACATAATCTAAAAGCTTTAAATCAAACTTTGATGCAAATTCCACGAGAATCGGTCACGCACTCACCGATTTATCATCATTTCAGTCTGCAAATTGGGTCATAATCAAAACCAGAGCCCAATAGCACCCAAATTTTTTCGAGGTGCCAAAGAATGAAATCATTTGTACTTTAGTATGAAAGATAAAGATAAAAACATCCCCGTTCTGTTCTCCCCATATGCTTTCGGGAGTTGTTGCATTTCCGATTAAGCAATTTTCATCTGCAGCGTTGCATCTTCTACAACGCTGTTTGTTGTTGCTTCACCAGAGGATGCAACTATGGCCTACTTTTAAAATTGAAGTTATAATAACTCAGCGAGTTCTTTGTCGATTGTTATGGGGATGATCTCAAAGTTTAAGTTTAAGACTATTTTCGAAAACTATAGAATAATATTGTCGATGATAGTTTTTAAGCCTACTGTACAATGATGCAAATGGGAGTACTTTTTTCAGAGACACCCGGTAGTTAGATCAGAAAAATGTTCAGACGTTTGAAAGCCTGTAACTTTCTCACCATTTATCAGATTCCAATAAACTGATAATATCTGTGTAGCTAACATGTCAACTTAGATACAAAAATTTAGCTTGTCAAAATCGGTCATATCGTTCTTACGTTACATACGGTTTTATTAAAATGTAATGTCTGCATTAGCAGGGGCTGTACAAGATTTTAGTAAACAAAGATAAAGGTCAGCTAGCCAACGTCACAAATTCAATGAGAAATTCCTCTTTAATTAGCGCGTGGCATAGAATTTCTTTAGCCTGCAGAGGCCTTTCGTGTGTTTAGGCTAAACACATCTAAAACCTGTGGCTCCAAATCCAGCTGTATCCCTAAAATCGTTGATGGTATGAAAAATCTGATTGCACTGGCCAATTCTACGGAGTTCAAACCTATATGTAGAAAATATCTTCCTTTGCAGTGTATCTGCTGCTGTTTGCCTGCATTAGGGAGAGAAAGTCGTGGCTTTTGGAAGTTTTGCTCGTACAACCCCTTTAATTCTTGAGACCTTTTCGCTGAACTGTCTCTAACTCAGTGTAGAAAAACATCCTTTTTTAGCATGGGCGTCAAATCTTAAAAAAAGATTGCATAAATAGTTAATGCATCTTCCGTTTCCATCTGATTTAATGGCTTGCAAGGAACTTCAGGTATCAGGAATCATTCTAACCTGGAGATTATTGATATATTGATTTTTTTTAGAATTACAGCGTTTTTCTTTTTATTGAGAAAATTCACGAGAAGCTTTGAAAACAGTAAAATTATCGTAAATCATTGAGGAAAAACGGTAAAATCTTCAAGAAAACCATTGTTTATGAAGGTGTCTATAATATGGCGGTAAGTAGAAAACTGTAACTTTTCTGGTTTACAATTTAGCAATTTGATGATGTCACAACCTCAAAAACTGGTTGAAGCACAGAAAACGCGGTAATTCTGAAAATAATCAAGATATCAAAAACTGCCAAATTACAATTATAACAAAGTACCTGAAGTTCCTTTCAAGCAATTAAATCAAACGGGAGATACATTAACCATTTGTGCAATAGCAATCTTTTTTAAGATTTGACGCCTGTCTTTACAAAACGATTTTACAAAAACTCTGTCCCGGATGCCTAGCAAATCTACCGGGTGTCCCAAAAAAAGGACTCCCGTTTCAAAAATCACCAAAACTCGATTATCAAACGTAACATAAAATGTTCCTTTTATTTCTTTGGTCAATGATCCAAATATATTTGAAGATGATAAAATCGACTTTGTTTTCAAAACGTAATGGGTAAAATATTACATGTTGAAAAACATTATTTTGAGCTATACTTTTTAAGAAACATAGTAAATCTTGCCTAAGAGCAAACAATATCGCACTTTTTCATTATCTTTCAAGTCTCCAATAATAGAGTACGTTTTTTCCGTCATCTGGTAATCATCAGTGCTTTTTGCAGTATGCTTCAAAACCAGGCAGCCCTAAAGAGTTCAACTTGCTTATTTTAAAACCAATCACAAGATTAGCTATACTGGTAAAATAATTTGGTCTTTGATCTACTTGCCAAAAAAAGAAACTTAAAGATCGGCCATATAATCAAATTTTGATGATTTTTCAAACAGGAGTAGGTACTTTTTTTGGGACACCCGGTAGGAATTTTGGGAACTCACATGGTAATTAAATTCTGATGTAAGTGGACCCACTGGGCTGAAAAATCCCTTTTTGAAACAACAAGCTGCAAATAAAGAACCCAGATGTTACTATAGATAATGTTACCGACATATTTTTGTACATAATATTTAAACTGAAACTATGTTACTTCTCTTCTGAACAAAATAAAAATATATAAACTGTACACTCTATAAATCAACAATATACCTCTTTCAAATGAAAATACCACATGAAATTAGATTCCAATAATTTATCATAGACTTACAACCTGTATCGATCAGATCGATTTGGGTTTGTCCATGTCTTCTGCTTCGAGTAAACTGGATTTGGGGATCGAAGCTCAGTCCTCATTAGACTTGGTTGGAATGAACTGTAATTGGTTTTCTCCGTCAGATGAATGGCTTGAAGATCACCAAGTGCTCGTGAAAATGGAGTGTTGAAACTCACAGATTTCCTGGCAAATAATACAAGAAAATAACATAAATGGTACATAATGATTATCAAGTTTGGATACTAAAGTAAGTTTCAAAAGCCCAGGCATTTAGCCTATCATTTGTCCTCGCTCGCTGTTATGAAGCAAACCCATCAACAATTAAACCTTAATCGAAAGATCTCGAAGAACGCAATTGAAATTGTAAGAGGACTTTGAGTTTTTAGCTCAAATGGGTGTTTGTCCCTTGGCAATTTTAGCATCGTTTTCGTTTCAAATTGCAGAGGCATCAATTTTAAGCCTACTTCCTCCTGATCGAACGACTGCTCGAGCAGTGGATCCATTTCTTAATTCCCAAGCCGTGTTTGAAGCGTCTTCTCATTATCTTATCTTGTTCTGTCTTCTTAAAATTTGATCGATGTTTTTCGATCGATTTAGGCTGTTTCCCCACAAAGAAATTTCAAGAACTCGCTACGCAGTAAGTAGACGTCCGAAAAATCGAAAAGAAGTTGCCGAGTATTATTTGGGACTTTGAGTAAAGGTTAAATCGTCAGTCTTCAAAATCGGCTTAATATACGATTTATCTTGGCCTGTCAAAAGTGGGTACATTTTTCTGGCACACCCTGTATTATGTTGCAAAAGCTGCACTCAAGGCTTCTCTTCGCGAAACAGTCAATGCATCAAGATTCTATATTCACTGCAATAAACCTTTTTACTTTCCAGAAAAGAGGTTTGGATCGAGCGTCCAAATCTGGTAGGTTTTACTAAAGGAAAGGCACACATACTGTATATCATCGATTTATTAACCATAAACAAGAAAAATATGATTGAGGATGAATCAACTCATTAGACTTGTCTTGTTTATGGTTAATAAATCGATGATAAACTCTTCGAAATGTTGCAACGTATCTGTTTTACGAAACTACTTGCGAATTTATTGATCAGTGAGAACCTGGGATATGTTTGCGTTTCCTTTAGTAAAACCTACAAGATTTGGAAGCTCGATCCAAACCTCTTTTCTAGCAAGTAAACATGTCTATTGTATATTTAAGGGAAGCAGAAGTCTTTTTAATACAAAGAGTTCTCTATAGAAAATAGTATCCACTTTTGACAGTCCACACAAAATCGTAAAGTGGGGGAGTGCAGAGGCTGAAACGATTATTTGATGATGCCATTACTAGGCTTTTATAGCTTGGTTTCTTTTCATTTAATTTTTAATTATTTAACCACGGTAGCCCCGTCAGTCTATAGAGACCGTGCAAAAAGGGGGCCGAGCAAAAAGACTACGAAGCAAAAACCAAATTTACAAATTGTGTTATCAAAATCTAATAGCAATAAATAAAAATAAAAATGTCCATAACAAATTTAAACGAAACTAAATCAAAAGAAAAGTGAGATCAAACCCTCTACAATGACTCGCTTAACCTTTTTTTGAAGGTAGGAAGAGAGGGTGCATGTCTGACATTCAAGGTTAATTGGTTTCATAGCTTAGGCCCACGAAATGAAATAGACCGCTGCCCATTAGACATTTTTAAAGAGGAAGACGCAAGTCAGTTTTGGTGTTTCTTAGTCTCGATGTATTATGAGTTGAGTTTTTTATAAACAGCTTAGACAGATATTCAGGCGCAAGACTATTTGTTGACTTGTACATTATAGTCGCTGTTTCATTTTTAATATTACCAGAAAGTTCGGCCATTTCAGCCTCTTTATCAGACTATGAAACTAGTTAAAAGACAAAAGATAGAAGACTAACTTTGTTGCAGTTTCACTTGGAGATCCATTGTTATTAAATCCATTGGAAGTATCGTTATGACTGGATGAGATGCGCAATGTCTGCTTCTTTATTGACCCAGGTCTGAATCCTAACCCAATAAGGCTTTCTGTTGGGAGGAATGATCAACATTGTAAAAACGTACAAACAATGTTCTTGTATGGGTGTTGCACAATATTACATTAAAACAAAACAAATATCATATAAATAATTGTACTTTGAACAGAGTTTAATTTTGTACAAAACGTCAAAACGTCAAAACGTCACGATAAACAAAATTACTGGAAAGCATACGCGTCAAATCTATAAAAAAGATTGCACAAACGGATAATGCATATTCTGTTTGATTTAAGGTTACTTTTCTCCAGGTTGTCTGACGTTCATACCCGGGTTTTACGCAATACTAAATGCAATCTTGTTGTACCAAAAATGAAAACATATTATGGCCAAAAGTCATTTGCGTTTCGTGGAGCCGACAAATGGAATAAACTCGATTCGAAATGAAATTAGCCCCATCGATCCAGTCATTCAAAACAAAACTAAAAGCTTTGAATTGACAATATTCTAGGAAAGCTGATCTGCATCGCGATTAAAATCTTTCCTTTTTCTTTTCTTTTTTGACTTTAATATGAAAATTGTAATTAGGTTTATATCTGGAAATGTTTAGGCTTAATATAATTTTTTTCTTTCTTTTTGCTGGGACAATTGGAAAGCAGTTGTTAGTTTTACTTAACTGAATTGTACCCCAGGGTAAATATATTTAAAATGAAAATGAAATGAAAAAAAATGAAAAAAACTGTACCCCTTCAGTGACCACTCCTGTTATTCTCTGCGTTGTATGTAATAGCTACCAGGATTTTCTTGAATACATATTTGAAAATTGAAAATGAAATGGAATGATGTCATGCCCTTATATCCAACTACCCCTTAAATCCAAGGTACTACCGGGTACAACAAGGACAGATTTTGTAACACAATATCATCAGTTGCTTTGGATTGACACCGCAATTCAAAGCGATTAGCGATTGCGGACAAAAGAAATTCTCTCGACCAGTAATTCAAAACAAACAAAGCCGCAAAAGTTGCCCTGAAACAAGTCGGGCAAAATGTCGCCTTGTTCACAGCGAAAGGTGGTTTTTAAGTGAAGTCAGGAGTAAATATCGAACGAAGAAGGATGTATCTAAACATCTGCCTCGGGCTTTTCATTTGTTTGGTTCAGAACCCGATTGGTAGGAGATTCATTACCAGGTACTTGACCTACAAACCCAACAATGAAAGTTTAGACTATAACACAAGATAAGCAGGGGGTAAAATGAATAACTTATCATCAGATCATGATTGCTGATGTCAAATTAGTAGGACATTGCGGAGGAGCGTGGGGAATTTGGCATAGCAAATAGCTGTAAAATATGATACCTCTCGTTTTGAAGGACGGTCGATGCCATTGACTCATAGGCGGTCTTTCAATTGAACTGCGACTGGCTACCGGCGTTCCTACTTTTGATACTTCATTTGGGATATTGCCTGTTGAAAAATGTCGCCTTTTTACTGAATCATCTCCTTTGTATCCCTGTCGAAAACAATAGTAATTTGATGTAGACTGATGGCTTTTGTCCTAGTTATCGCTACTAGTACCTTAACTATCACCCCCTCGTCGCTCAAACTAAGACTCATAATTTTACAGACACAAAAACTGGACTAATTTCCCGATCTGTTTTGGTTTTCTCTCGCAGCATTCATTGCACGGTATTTAAAAGAAAAATAATGGAATATTTCCATTTTATGGCTAAAAGAAACATTAACCTTTGTACTCAGACTTTGTTTTTCCATCTTCGAGCACTGGAAACATGAATTTTATGTCGTTTGGTCATCGGAGTTGTACTTAGGCCATCCGCCATCACGATTATGAGTCGTAGTTTGAGCGTCTGGCAGGCCTATCAATAGCGAAAATTACGATATTGTAATCAGTCTAAACTTGATCCAGGCTCCTCGAGAAAAAGCGCTTATTCAATTCTACAGTGTGATCTTAAATGAAGTATTACGAATTGAATAAAAACTAAAATTTTCTTGTGCTTTTGATTTTAAATTTTCCTTGTAAAATCGTGCCAAAGACCACGCTGATTTAAGAGATGCTAACTGTTTTTACTCCTATTTGTAAAAGATTATGAAATGAATTCTTCAAAACCCGATTCTAAGCCAGCTATAGTTTTAAAATGAGCTGCTGCATATTCTTACAGGGTCGTTAAGCCTTCTCTGTGCCATCACAGTAATATATGCAAGTATGGTAAAAACTGAGAATAAAAAGGACTGAATATGAAGATAATTTCTTGCAATCTAATGCCATTTAAAAACACATACTTTCCCTAGTTTTAGGCTTTACAGAGTATGCAGAAGATTTCAAAATCAAACCAGACCTTGACACGATAGAACAAAAAATCCAAAAGCAAGTCTTAAGATGTTTCGGATATCAAATTTAGCGACTTTTCAAAAAGCAACACATCTTGCTAAAATCTACCATTTAAAGACCCACTGCTACCCTTAATCCTTTGCGCGCCTAATGAAAAGCAAAACAAATAGAACTAAGGCGAAAAACGACCTTCATATCATCTGAAAGTAGGCGTTGGGGCAGCAAAGGATCTCGGTTACCTATGGATCTTTAAGCTTAACCATAATCCTAGAAGCTTTAAATGACAACACCCAGAAGTGGTGGAGCCCTTAATTTTCAATAGACAATAACGCTAAAGATGGCAGCAGCGCAAAGCATGCTGGTAAAAATCTCCCTGACGACCACCTAACGACATAAAAATTTTGGTCTGCCGTTTCGACTGGCTAGCTGTGGTAAAGTTCGAAACAAGTAATCAGTGTAAAAAAATAGGAAAATTTTGTAATTCGAACTTGAATCTTTAATTAAAACTTCAATTCGAATCATAAGTTTAATTTTTCTGCTTTGGAAAGGTTTCCTTTCGAACCATGTTGCATTCGAATTCAAGGTCGATTCGAATTCAAGATAGCTAGTTGAAACGGCAGACCCAAATGATTACGTCGTTAGGTGGTTGTCAGGGAGCTTTTTACCAGCATGCTTTGCAGCAAAATATAACAGAGTCTTTGGAGCCACCATCTTTAGCGTTATTGTCAATTGCAGCGTAAAAGCTACCGGGTGAGTTAGAAAATATTTTGACATTGAAAGCCTGTAGCTCTCAATCAATATGCCAGATTCCTATATACTGAAAAACGTAGTTCGTCTAATCAGTCATATGGTTCTTAAATTTGCAATCGGTGTAATGAAAATGATTCATCTCAAAAATCCCTTAAAACAGGCATAAAAAAATCCTTAATCATAAAATTTGCTAGCAATCCAGCCTCATGATATTATAGAAAATAGACAAAAAAAGACAGTCTCAAGAGTATATGATTATGCAGCAGCCTCTTTATGTAATTAGTCAATGTTTGAGCGATAAGATAGACAGGAAGAGTTCGATTATGATGGCTGTAGGGCTACATTTCTAGCAAATTTGATCAAGGAAATTAACCCTGTTTTGAAGGATTTTGAGATGAAGTATTAGAATTAAATCGATTGTAATTTCAGAACAATACGACCGATTTCAACAAACTAAATTTCTTATCTAAGTTGATATGTTAGCTACACAGATATTATCAGTTTAAAGGAATCTGATGAATGGTGTGGGAGCTGCAGGCTTTCAAATATCTAAACATTTTTCAGACTCACCCGGTATGCAAAAATCTATACATTACTATTGAACTTACCCTGTCCTTCGTAGAATCAGCACTGGTAATACTGAACCCTTGTACGACATTCAGGTTGGCCGCAACACGTTGCCCTAGAAAAAAATTTGAATATGTAGAATATTCGAAAAAAATGTTCGAGTGCAGTGGTACAAACGCGAAGATATTGTTGAATAATGAAACCAGTTGTTGAATATTTCTCCTAAATTTTCAGATTTAATCAGAAAGAGAAGATTCGATAACAGAAAGAAAGCAAAGCTGCAATGTTCATATCCTTATTTGCTTCCTTTCGGATCTTAACTGACGATTTGCTTTGATCTGAGCTTTATCTAGCCTGAGGACCAGGCAGGCTAAGCTTTATCGAGGACATGAGCAACCAATCTGAGTATAGTGCGGGATAAAAGTTTAATGTGATAATAATTTTTGCGATTTCGGAGTATGTTTTAAAACCAGGTAGCTTGTAAACACACAAATTCCCACAAATGCAACGCCATTTCAAGAATGTGCAATATCACTCAAATTGATTTCGCCTTGACACAAATCCTTAACAAGAAATTTTCATGATCAATAATATAATCAAACTGTAGTAACTTTTCTAAAGGAGAACTGAATAGGAGAATAGGAGAACTGAATGGCTGCTGATCCTAATCACTTTCTACGGAGTGATAAAGATCAGCCCTCCTTTGTTCCCAATGCACAGATTCACAAAGACATTCGTTGTGTTGAGCTCTGACTTTACTGCAGCCAATCAGATGCGTGACAGACTGCCTTTAAATGATACTAGACAAGTATAGCGTAATATCAAAGTTTTCTCTCTGCTATGGTCTAGCGATGGGAGAGGAGGGGGGGGGGGGGGGGGGGGGGGTTTTTTTGTTTTTTTG
>REGM01000008.1:2437226-2494741 GCA_004194415.1 Aurelia aurita | reverse complement strand
CATCTCAAAATTTCTTCAAAACAGGCCTAAACTGAAAATATTTGCGTAGCAAACACGCCAACTTAGATAGAAAAATTTAGGTTGTCATAATCGGTCGTATGGTTCTCAAGTTACTGGCTATTTTACAAAAATGCTCCATCTCAAAATTTCTTCAAAACAGGCCTAAACTGAAAATATTTGCGTAGCAAACACGCCAACTTAGATAGAAAAATTTAGTTTGTCATAATCGGTCGTATGGTTCTCAAGTTACTGGCTATTTTACAAAAATGCTCCATCTCAAAATTTCTTCAAAACAGGCCTAAACTGAAAATATTTGCGTAGCAAACACGCCAACTTAGATAGAAAAATTTAGTTTGTCATAATCGGTCGTATGGTTCTCAAGTTACTGGCTATTTTACAAAAATGCTTCATCTCAAAATTTCTTCAAAACAGGCCTAAACTGAAAATATTTGCGTAGCAAACACGCCAACTTAGATAGAAAAATTATAGTTTGTCATAATCGGTCGTATGGTTCTCAAGTTACTGGCTATTTTGCAAAAATGCTCCATCTCAAAATTTCTTCAAAACAGGCCTAAACTGAAAATATTTGCGTAGCAAACACGCCAACTTAGATAGAAAAATTATAGTTTGTCATAATCGGTCGTATGGTTCTCAAGTTACTGGCTATTTTACAAAAATGCTTCATCTCAAAATTTCTTCAAAACAGGCCTACACTGAAAATATTTGCGTAGCAAACACGCCAACTTAGATAGAAAAATTTAGTTTGTCATAATCGGTCGTATGGTTCTCAAGTTACTGGCTATTTTACAAAAATGCTCCATCTCAAAATTTATTTAAAACAGGCCTAAAATCCTTGATCAAATTTGCTAGCAATCCATCCCAATAGACGATAACGCTAAAGATGGCGACAGGGAGTTTTTACCAAGATGCATTGCATTATTTAATCGAATTCCTATAGAATCGTTAAAGATTCCTAATTGGAACGCAGTGCATCTTGGCAAAAAATTCCCTGTTGCCATCTTTAGCGTTGTCGTCTATCATAGTAGAAAATATACGAAGAAAGGCTGAATGACGGTCCCAAGTGTATAACATTATGCAGCTGCCTCTTTATTTACCTAGTAAGATATTTTCAACAAAAAGATAATTTGAGTTTTATTTTGATTTTGATAGCTGTTGGACGAAATTGTTGGCAAATTTGAGCAAGGTCTGCATTTTGGATAATTTTGAGATAAAACATTTTTAAAACATTGCTTGTAACTTGGGAACAATATGACCGATTTTGACAAACAAAATGTTTGTATATAAGTTGACATGTTAGCTACGTGATAACTATCAGCTTATAAGAATCTATTGGGTAATTTGAAAGCCACACGCTTTCAAACGTCTAAACATTTTTCTGACTCAGCCGGTAGTTTTGAATTGAATACTTCAATATTTTAAGGTGCAAATAGTAATAAAAAAGCTACTAGATAAGGTTAAAATTATTATACTAACTGGTTTGGTTTTTTGACACCTGAAAAGATGTTTTTGGTCGATCAACGGGATCTGATATGACTTTTGCAGGTCTTGTACATGTCACAGACTAAATAAGAAAATAAAAAATACAATTATTATATGGTGTTCGAAAAAATGGCTCCTCGGGCCGGCAATGGGGTGATTTGATTGGGACTTGATCGGTCCGTAAAAGCCGTATTTTCAAAACTGCATTGGACCGGCGTTACCTTGGAAAAAATTAAAAGAGAAAATGAATTAAATTGGTTAGGTTTAGGCCGCTAAAATGGATATCTCAAGTTTTAGCTCAGTCCTCGCCTCAAGCAGTTGTTCGCTGTTAATTTTGAAGAACAATGTGAAGGCATAAACCAAGTAAATTCGAACGCAGTCGTGCGTGGTCAAAACAACTAAACGAAATGACCAAGATGAACAAGAACGCAAGTAAAACGTAAGAATAATGAAAACCAGAGTTTCTGAAAAGATTCTACCATATCTTCAAGCCTTTATTAAACGATTTCTCGATCCATGCTGAAAAATATCAGGATCTAAGTTTCTTTTACTTAATAGCCCTATGGTTTCATAGCGGCAGAATGAGTCGATGAGTTGAAATCAGATCTAAACATTGACCCTCCAGTCTATTGTTCTCCCTTAATGCGTCTATTGTTCTCCAATTGTTCTAGCAAAATTCAGGGTCTGAGTTTCTTGTAAAGTGGTTTCTCAAAGGCGGAATATTACTGTACGCGGTTCAGCCTCTTGTGGTCTGAGGGCTTCATATTTTAAGCTAACGAACGATTTTTAATCGCAAGCTTTCTCCAAGGAGCATAAAATTCCCCCAAGTGATTCACAGGTTAAACAAAAAAATGACGATTTGTCAAAATGAGAAAAGTCGATGATACCTTTGAGCGTGGTTTTTGAATAGAACGACCTGCTGCACTTGTATTTCTTTCTGATGAAACTGAAAAGAATTGTTGAAGTAAAAACTCGGCAAGCCTTCCTAATTAAAAGTAGACTTGCTCCAAGTCTATTGCTGGTTTAGTCAGTGTCGATAAAAAACAGTAATTTCAAGTTACCACTGCGAGGAATTACCTCTGCGAGGGAGAAACGGGAAAATGGCATAAACAAATAGCAGACTTGGAACAAGTATAGATTAAAAGCTAGTACGTGAAATTTTTGAAAAAGTTCATATTAAGCATTAATTTTCTAGAATTAGTGATACTGCAAATCCCGGCATATAAGAACCTACAAAAATAAGAACCTACAGGCTGTTTTTCCTAAATTATGCACCTCGTAATTAAGAACCTGTTTCAGTTTGATGAAAAAATATGTTCTTATTACAAGGGTAATAAAGTAGATTTTTTGATTATCCTTTTTAAGTTTATTTTTGTCCCAGTTTGCTGTTAAAATCTGAACCTCCTCCCCTGCTATTTGTAAGCTTAGCATTAGTTATTAGGTCCTTAATAACATTGCCAAAACAAATAATATGGTTGAAAATCTCTTGATAATAACTCCTAAAAGGCTTACACAAGGAGCCCTTCAAATAAGAACCTTTATACCCTGAAATTGATCTAGGTACCTTTGAAATAAGAATCTAATTAAGCCTGGCTCTCAAAAAAGTAGGTTCTTATATGCGGGGATTTACTGTATGAGAGGAATTCGAAAATGTGTTTTACTTTAAATACCGGGTTTTCCCAAAAAAAGTATACAGATTTGGTCAACCCTAACGATCAGAATTTAGCATGAATCTATCCGAAATCATTTTTAAAGCATTACTCGGTAGTTAACTTGAACATAGATACCTTGTTTGTCGACATTGGTGCTTTGAGAGTAGATATATTAATCTTCAAAGGACAAATTTGCCTCCACCTCCAAACCAGAGCTTTGGCGCTTTGGCCTAAGCAAATTCTAAAAGCACAGTGAATAAGTCAACAATAGACTTGGAAAAATTTGAACCAGGAAGAGAAAAATTAAAAGCTGCACAACAATGCGTTTCACAGAATATAATTTAAGTGACGCTTATCATCAAGGGAGCTCCGAAGTAAACTTTATTCATTTTAAGTGAAACAAATTGTGGATATTGCTTAGGCCAAAGCGCCAAAGCTCTGGTTTGGAGGTGGAGGCAAATTTGTCCTTTGAAGATTAATATACCTACTCTCAAAGCATTAATGGCGACAAACAAGGTATCTATGTTCAAGTTAACTATCGAGTAATGTTTTTAAAATGATTTCGGATTGATTCATGTTAAATTCTGATAGATAGGGTTGACCAAATCTGTATACTTTTTTTTGGGACACCCGGTATTGTAAATACATCATACATACCTTGTTTTGATTTGCCATTCTTTGCTCGTTTTCCAAAAGGATACAATGGTTCTCTTGGAAAACTCCGCTCTATAAGAAAGAACAAACAGCTTTTGACCAACTTTGAAATGAGACCGGGTGAACAAAAAAAGCAATCCTCGTTTGAAAGGCCATTGCTCCCTGGAAGTCCAGGCAATAATATTGGCAAATATATTATTCTATAGTGAACGTTTCAAACAGATTTTACAAATTTACCTGACTGAAATCGGCCAATCCGTTCTGATTTACGCCCCTTCAAGAAATCTTTAAAAACTGCACAAAATCATGATCAAATCTCCCTAATATTTCTGCCTTACAGAAATGACTTGTATGTGCTTTAGCACGTGTTATCTCTTTGGGAGGATGAAAGTACCATCCCTGGGAGCATAACAACATTATTCCGGGCGACTTCATCCTCCCAAGAGAATAACAAGTCTAAAACGTGTTTAAGTCATTGCTGCAAGTAAAACGTGTTTAAGTCATATTAAGAAAATTTGATGGTGAATATTGAGAATAACTTTACGTTTGAGAATAATTGTATCCAAAGTATCGCAATAGTTGCAAATCTGAGCGTCATGATTCTGATTAAATTTCAAAAGGGCGAAAGTGCAGAATTTTTTTATTTTTTAGTTGAGCCCGTAACTCAATCATACAAATATTTGCCATATCTCCAATGTTTTTTAGGCAAAAATCTAAATTCGGAGCAACCGAAGACCTACGATGGGAGAAACTGTTGTACAAATTCTAGTTTTGATCGAAAAAAATTCTGACAAAGCCTTATCTCGGATAAATTCTCACTTAAGGCGAGTTTTATTCTCCATTTGCGAGTTTTTTTAAGCGTGCGGGCGCTGCGACTAGTGCTTAGACAATAGATTGGCACGTGCTCTCAAATTCAAAGGTTATAGAAGAGAAGTTTAGCCAACGTTGTGAAATCTATCTAGCATTCGCTACTTACTTTCTTTAGCAGTTCTCTTTTTCGCTGGATCGCTTTCACATCTGCCCTCATTTGTCCATGCTGAGACCTAATTATAAGACAAAACAAAATATGAATTTCTAAAATTAACACTTAACATTCAAGTTTTGTACTCGCTAGAAAATCTGAGAAATAAAAATAGCAACATTCCAGAGAACGTAACTAAATTGCTTTTTCTAAAAGAATCATTGAAAATTTTCGAGAAAAATTATGTTGTTCCATCCAGCCTAAAGTATGTTCGAACAATTTTGCAATCAATTGAAACGAAGTTTAGCGGAAGAACAATATAACATTTTCATAAAAATTGCTCTTCTGCAACATCAATTATGAACCAAACTACCTTTTTTATTTGTTTTATATAATCCAATAAAAATTTACAATACATATTACTAACTACACTACTTACAAAATACTATACGATACTACTAGAACGATACCCCAGGGAGCAATAAACTGCGACTACCCCGCGGCCATTACATAGAGGTGAAAAAAACAGATATAAACTACTAAAGTCTGTCTCAAATTAGATGTCACGTGAAAATGTCCGCGAATAAAACAATTGAAGTGTTTGAATGGTTTTATTCCATTATCGCAGACCTCATGTGACATCTAACTTGAGAGAAACTTTAAGCTACACGACGGGAATTATGCACAAAAGGAATATTTTCTAAAAGGGGACATGGTGGTTGTGTGGCTAACGGAGTTTAACCTTTCCTAATCAAACCGACCAGTTTGATGGATGAAACGTAGAGTTAACAGAAGTATATTTTCATTAATTTCATTTGGTAAGTCTTTGTCGCCATACAATAAAATCTGCATTAAAACTTTGTTTGGAAGATTGGTATATCGAAATAGTCGTAATAAAGCAAGACACCTAACTACCTTCGAAGAAGACTGAAGAATAGACCATTTTGACAATTAAAAAGGAGACTGAGGAGAGCAGTTTGTTCTGGTAAATGGCGGACACAAATCTGGTAAATGGCTACCATGGAGCTTCTACGAATGATAAATATTCCTTCTACAGGACTGCTGAACGGGCGCCTCACGACTCAGATGCCTCGTAACGATTTGAAGATTTGAAGAATTTGTCTCTTTGTAACGAAATTGGTTGATATGAAAAGCGAATCCATCAATGTGACACAACCTCTTCATGAAGAGCAAAATTCTAGCTTCAACAGTAGTCGGAGTTACATTCAAAGAAATAAGGGACTATAATGTACCTTTCGCGAATGGTTGCTCGAACTGGAAATGTAAATACAAGGCCTCCTAAAAATTATGCCCCGTTTGTGTGGCTGCTCTAGAGGAGCTGTAACTTCAATTATCCCGTTCCTTTGTCATCCAACAATGTCACAATCAAGTAAATAACGACAGAAATGGTTCTAGGGTCTAGCATTTTAATAGCATTTTCCTACATTTGAACATGATGGGTTACTAGTGTTGTTTATTTAAAACTGCCGCGTTTGAAGCAACCACATATTTTGATTTTTGTGCCATAAATTAGCAACCACTTGTCAGATTGAATCAAACAAGGTCTCAAACTCCAAGTTGAAGCGCATCCCATGCATCTTTATCAAAAACGAGCTCCTCCACAACAGCCGCAAAAACGGGGCACCTTCTTTTTTTCTCCATCTTTCTGGACACCCTGGACACCCTGTAGTAACCCTAGAGTACTAAAGGGCTGGCAGCTTTCCTATTTCGATTCAGAACACATCAGGGGTTTCCTGCCCACTCAAAGAACGCTCTTAATGATACCTCCATTAACACAAAGGTAACTTAGGGTATATTTTAGACTGAATTACCATGAATGTGTATTCTGTGTTTGGAAGTAGTCTTCGTGAAGTACAGGTTCTTTCTATACCAGTATATATGACCTGTAATGAAGTGAAGAGGAAGTATAAGAATTTATTAGTACAAAGAACAGTCTCGATTCTACCTATCAACAAGTACTGCGTTCTTCGATGTGCGAAATTTCTTTTGATCGATAGCTTTTCCTTAGATCGAAGGATTAAGGTGTACGCATGGCCTCTTCTAAAGGCCTGATTTAAGAAATTTCCTTCAAACACCCATTGGTAACAAGCTCTGTTTACTTTAGAAAGGCAATTTTACCCCCCCCCCCCCAAACAAACGCTACTACGGGAAACGAAAACATCAACTGTTTGGGATATGCAACGGTGAAATTACGCGGAACAACGGTAATCCCCACCGAAATTTGACGCCGAGTAAATTTTCGAAGTCCATTTTCCCCCTGGAAGGGGTTTTTACGCAATCGGCATTTTCCCAATTTCATTCCGTCGATTGAGTGGATTTCCGCTGATCGAAAGAGCAAGCAATCTTGCGATCCAAGGAACGTGGCCCTTGCTACCTATGATGTACTGGTTAAGTAATTAAAATGTATCCACTGTTTGAACAATCTTACAATAAAAAAATTATATAAATTCCCAAAATTTTGAATTCATCAGCTCACTGAGGCTCGAACTTAATTTTTGAGATCTTGCTCATAATTCTAGGTGCATTCTTTCTTTCTGAATTAAGAATTAATCATGATCAACTTTCTTCGTTTATTGATATAAAACGCTTTTTATTTTCAAAAAAAATAGCAGCAATGAACAAAAATTAACTTACTTCATCATCCATCTTGACTTCATAATAATTTATTCTCCCAAGTGGTTCCTCTGGTGGATTCCATTGTACCAATATCTCATTACGACCTAATGCATGTAGGGTTGGTTTTGGTGGTGCATGCTCACCTAAAACAGAAGAGAGATTGTTTTAACATAAATGTAACATAAGTACCTATGTGAAGGTGAAGGTAAATTTGTGGTTTTTAGCGCCGTCCGCCTGACGATCTGGCTGCAAAGTCAGTAGATTACAACACGGTGCCACAACACCTTCATCTATATAAATAAGAGTACTAAAAATCTTTGAGCCAAAGGAAATGAAATCTTACTGAGCCAGCCAAAACCAAATCTGATTGCAACACATTTTGCATTCTGCGTTTAGTACAAACGCGTACCTAATTTTTGCACATTTCTTGGTGAAATATGAAGTATGAATAAACTCTAAAGACTGGTCTCAGAAAGATGTCGAAGCTTTCATTTCTCAGTCAGAATTAAACTGTTCTATTTCTTTCAAATAGAAATTTCTTCGTTTTTTACGCAAAATGGTGTATTCCATTCTAATAACAGGAAAACTAGAAAACTGCACGAAACAATCTCACACAACAGTGGAAAACAAGTGAATTGCATTTAATATGTTCTAAATGCTCTGTCACATTTGCATATAATGTTTATCACTATTTCTCGTAAAGATGGCCGTGTGTAACTTCATTAGGTTTAAAGTAAATGAACGGAGATAGAGCGATCTGGTCTAAACAGAGCATAGAAGAACGACACGCACCATTTACGTTCCTATTGCTTTCATCGATCGAGAACATCAAATACAATTGGTTATATTTAGATTGACCCAGCCCCCTTAGCTAAGCTACTTTTAACTGCGTTGATTTACTTTAAGGATAACTATATATGGTTAATAACTTTTAAGTCATGACCCCGAACACTTACCATATCTAAACAATTCGCTAGAAGGAAAGAGAAGGCCAGAAAACGCCAGAGAAAGACAAAGTACATCTGATGCTAACGAACCAAAAAGTCCACTTGAGCTATCGGCGCAAGTTAAAGTAAATCAACGGAGTTAAAAGCAGCTCAGCTAGGGGGACTGGTGCAATCTAAATATAGTATATTGTATTTGATATTCTCGATCAATGAAAATAATAGGAACATAAGTAGCGCCTGTCCTTATTTTTTACTATGTTCAGAATAGCTCGCTATATCTCCGTTCTTTAATTTCTTTAATGAAACATGCACGAAACTTCAATAATCTCAGTTAATAAGTACTTACGCAAATCAACGGTGACACAAACCAAATCTGCTTTATCACCTTTGCCTGCTGATGTCAAACCATATATCTGGGGGATAGAAAAAATACTGTTGATATTTGTAAACTAAAATTATTCGCATCCAGTCTGTCAAGCTTGGTAAGACGACTCCATTCACCCTCGATAAATAAACCAGGGAAAACAACAATGGATAAATAAAATGATAGCAATTAGGAAAAAACAGTTAGGTGTATCAACAATGCAGGCTCAAAGAGCGACGCAGAATCGAAGAGAGCCCAGCCCCTGCGATTTTCGATTTCATAGCATTCATTTAAACTAATTCTATCAAGAGCAATCCTAAATGTACACAGTACATAAGGATAAATATGATGATGATGATGACCATGATGATGATTATCATTATTATTATCACGATAGAGATAAAGAAACAATGGACCTTTTCAGAACATATTATAAACTCGCACCAAAGGCTGAAAATCCCAGCACAGCCGGAAATCTAAAGTGTGCCTATCTTTATGCAAATACGCGTACACAAGCATTCCATGCGTCGGTGAGAGCAATTTAGCTTCACAATACATCGAGGCAAAGACTATATTTCTTTTCCTTTAGGCAAGAACTATAATCAATCAATCAATCAATCAATCAATCAATCAACAAACTTCAAAACTGGAATATACAGTTTGCTTGGCTAAAATGATTTCCTCTCTCTCATACCAGAGCTCTAAAATCATTTCTAAAGTTCACTGCATATACTTTCACAATTCAGTTTTTTGCTTTTTATTTGCAAAATAAATCGGTCTTTTTCAGATACATGCAACCCAGTATGGTAACCAGCATAGGTTCCAAATCTTTGAAAAACTTTTAAAAGTTCGGTGTAAATTTTATGACCTATTTATATATGAATTGAATGGCTTGAAAGAAACTTTAGCTACTTTGCTATAATTCTGCCGTTAGACTTTTCTGAAATCTTGAATATTTTCCAAAATTACAGCAGATTTTATATTTAAACTTTTTTGAGGATGTGAAGTCACCAAAATTCTAAATTGTAAACCTGAAGAGTGAAAGACTTGTGCTTGATACCATATTATAGACATCCATAAACTATGGTTTTCTTGAAAATTATTCTATGTTTCCTCAAAAACTTTAGAAATTACGATGTTTTTTAGTTTTCAAAAATTTTCTTCAATTCTTGAAAAAGAAGAAAAACCCTCTAATTCTGAAAATATTGAAGATTTCTGAAAAGTCAAATGGTAGAACTATAACAAAGTAGCTAAAGTTTCTTTCAAGACATTCAATTAAAAGAAATCGGTCATAGAATTTACACCGACCTTTTTAAAGATTTGGAACCTATGCTATAGTCACCTCTTTAAACAATCTAAATGGTTTTTAGTTACCTCGAAGCTGTACTCCGTGCATGGAATCAGATTTATAAATATATGATATAGGTCCTTTGTTTCAGTGAAACCAGCTTTCCCTAAAGAGATTTGAAGAAATGATAACTAAAAGCAGAACAGCAGTGATGAAAAGCAATATAGTAGGTGGTATCTTCTTTAGATGATGGCTTCAAATAGAAAAGCTAGAGCAGACAGCTCGAGCTTCTATGATTGGCAGTAAAATGAGCTGAATTCAAACCGGTTATTCCTCGGCAGCACCAAAGAATAAATATACCGGGTAAGCCAGTAAAAAGCTCCCATTTTTGAAAATTCCAAGCACCAAGAGTACTGGATGGATTGGAATGAATCGAATTCTGATTGATAGCAAAGAGCTTGAAGTACTTTTTTACACGTCTTATGAGCACTGAATATATCGGTAAAATTTGACTTTACAACAAATTCCTGGCAGCAAAATGCCTGAAAAGGGCCTAAAACACTTGATTAAATCTTAAAAGAAACTCCTCGCACAGGACAATGACGAAAGTACAATTTTTCACGGGTAAGAGATAATGTCTGCATATTTATTGCCATGGGATAGAAAGGCTTCAGTATTTGTTTGAAAACCTATTGGCTATAACTCTTCAAAGAGATGAAATACCCTTGCATATTGTTTAGTGTGAGAGAATCCTTACGATTTGATCAAGTGTTTTAGCCCTTTTTCAGGCGTTAGACAACAAAGAAATTTTCGTAAAAGTCGATTTTACCTATATTTTCATTGCACATAAAAACACGAGAAAAATCCCAAAAAGACTTTGGTCTTTCGACTCTCAAGTAGAATTCGATTCATTCAAATCCATCCAGTTATCTTGGTGCTATGAATTTTCAAAAGTGGGAACTTTTTTGTGGCTCACCAGGTATGTCTGATAATTGAAAGAGTATCCAAGAGAACATGTTTATTTTATGTTTACAAAGACTTAACTTCTAATTACCTAAGACGTATATGCTGTGGACTTTCGGTTGCATTTACAGAACATGCGAAAAAGTGCTTTAATTACTCGGCTCTAAAATCATGGAACGATACGCCTGTTGATATACGAGAGGCCTCAACTCTCAGTTGCTTTAAAAAACAACTGAAAGCCCACCTAACGGCTAATCAAAAAAGTTGATTTCAAAACACGACCCCCTGGAAGAACAGCAATATTTAACAACTTACTTACTTACTGAATTAACTTTGATTTTATTTTTGTATCTTATGAAACTGTATATAGGTATTAGGATGCTGAAGGGTTTATTTTCGTGTATAAATATTTAAAAAAAATCAAATAGTTACTTTGTGTCATTAGTATTTAAAAGAAAAGATGTTACAACTATGACTCATCAAACATATGAATCTCTATTGAGACTGGGGGTAGCGACTTAACTCGTGTGTCATGTATATTGCCAACCGGTACTATGTTTAATTCTACAAACCTGGTTGATAAATTTGATATCCTTTGACAATACCATTCGGCGATTCAGGAGGATTCCATCCGATTTTCAGTTGAGTTGTAGTTCTTCCAAGTACACGAGCATTCTGTGGAGCACTTGGCACTGAAATTGAAATCAGACATCAAAATAAAAATAGCACGAGGAGAAATAAATAAGCGACGAAAGCTTTCCTATTATCTGGTCACTTTTTGTAGCTACGCTGCTTGGCGGCCAGAAAAATTCACCTGCCTGAAAAATTTACAAATTTCAATTTAGCAACTAATCTTAAATAATCTTCTTGGCTAACTGTGTAAATCACTAGCTAATGCATATTTGACATGTATTATTTCTTTTTCAATCACCAGGAACTGTACATGGAGCAAGATAGGAATCACATCTTTTTTTTTAGCCGCCCGTTGATAACACACATGGCCCCATGGCCGCCGGGGAAAGCCTCATTTCCACGGACCAATCAGGCTACGAATTCCAGGCCAGTATCGATCGCAAGCAAAAAAGACAAAAAGAAGTTTTGTAGATTTTGCTAAATTTTACCCACCTTCATAAAAGACGACAAGGACAAAAATTTGCTTGAAACAGAGGCCGATAAAGTGTGGGAACAGGGGAACGCCGTTCCCAGGAAATTTTTGGCAAGATATTTATGCCGCAGGAAATTTTTTGGAAAAAGGCTAAATTTTTATGCAGCTGTAAACACAAGAACCTGTTGTAATTCTTGTCAAGAAAGCAAAATTGAATTGCCGAAGTAACTTTAATTAAGCAGAATCTTGACAAAGAGGCTTGTATTTTGACATTTGCTATAGAGCTCTACAATTATCGTGCCTATTTTTGAGCTATCAACGTAGCATTCATTCTTTAACTTGTATGCTATATACTGTAAGTGTTTGTTTTATGTTATGTTGAGTTTAAACCTTAAATTGTTGGTTCATTAACATGTTAAATTTCACCAAGTAACCTACAACTTGCACAAACTACGCTGTACAATCCACTAAAAAAATTTAAAAAAAAATTTCACAGGCAGTTTTGATGAAATTTTTGCCGTTCCCAGGAAGAAAAACATTTTATCGGCCTCTGGCTTGAAATTTCCCGAATTTTTTTGAAGAAATCTACTCCCCAGATGTTGGCGTATACCTGTTCAAGGAACAGTTAAAATATCTCAAGGTTCCAAGGAATTATGGCGTCTCCAATTCACACACAAATCGCTTGGCGTATTCTGAGTTCTCTATTGTACTTCCTATTGTCTCCAGCCAGATTTTCTATTGTTCAAGATTCAGTTCCTAAGCGGTTTGTGTGTGAATCTTCAGAATTCCTTTTTGACAAACTCGGCTTTGAAGCTACTTGTTAAGTGGTTAGGTCAATCATTTTTAACTGCAGCTGAAATATACTCAGAGGTAAAGTACGCGAATTCCAACCTTGAATTCCAACGCGAATTCCAACGCGGTAAATGAATTCCATTAAAGACCCACTGCTAACCATGATCCTTTGTGCGCCAATGAAAAGCAAGGCAAGAGCATCTAGGCCTTAAACGACTTTCATATAATACGAAAGTCGGCTTTGGCGCCACGAAGGATCATGGTTAGCAATGGGTCTTTAAGAAAGGGCGACTATCATACCTGATTCAGGCATTGAGAATGAGACAGCTTCACTAATAGGACTTTGATCGCCCTCTGTTGACGTTTGTAGTTTGCATGAGTATTTCTTGGTGGGCTTGAGATTTTGAAGTTCGAATGACGTTTCAAGGCCACAATAAGCCTCTGATTCATCAGAGTCGACTGTAAGAACAAGAAAAAGAGTCCAATTAATATATTCATAATGCAAGATCATCATTTGAATTGGCCAGCTAGATGTTAAAGGCTCTTATTCAACCAGCAGCCTTTGCGCGTACATTTCTATTGTGGCAGCCATTTTCGTAGACCACAAAAATCTTCATTTTCATAAAACAGGGCACGCAAAGGACCATGGTTGGATAAGAGCCTTTAAACATATTAAGTCGTCAAGCTATCTACCAATTGTCAACATGCTAAAGAGAACTGAAAGTATTTGTACAACTGACATACAACAAAAGTCCCCCTGAATGTTTGAGCAGTCTGGGAGCTCAATAGACTGATCAAGGGCTTATTCTTTAGCTTATCAGAAGACTCAAATATCGTCTAACAACGACAGACTTTGCAGGGATAAACCTCTGTCATCTAGGGCGTATTTCTTTCGGCATCTGAAATCTGGGAAATCGTCTGCAAATGATAAACTTCGCACTTCGTAAAGACAGATCCCGAAACACACATTTGAAAATGGTATAGACAACAGGAGGTCGCAAGGAGCCTCATTAACNTATGAAGAATTTAAATGAAGCAAGCAAAGCTAAACGATATGGTCACGCAGTTTAATTGGGGGATGAGGGTGGCGCATGAAATTCACATCTATACCAGAAGTTTGAAAATACACTAGATCTACTAATATCAAACTCTTAACTTTGTACAACCAAGTACAATTATGTTATACTGTGCACGGACAGATAACTGTGGCTTCGAAATTCCTAACTTCAATACCACAATATGACAAAAGTTTTGCATATCTAATTGGCTACAATAGGGAAAAGTTTACGACTCATTGAATCTGGGATCAATGATGAATGAAAATGTCTACTGCACTTCAAATTTGTCGCTCATTGTTTCGTTGTGTCAAGCCAATCAGATGCACGACAGTGTGCCAGTGAGAGCGACATGCATAAATATGCAGCGACAACCACGATTAGACAAACGTCTGGCGTTTAAAGAATTGCTCTGACCTTGGTGCCGATTACTTTGTAGTATCAATCAATAAACTCTATCATCAATAATCATGAAACATACTCCAATATTAATTCATGATAAGCATCTTACTTTTCACAGTTGGCTTCTTCGGTTTGTCAAGGTGTTTCAGCATTTCTAACGTAACTTCGATTTCGTCTTTGATGTCATCCTTTAAGCCTTCTCTCTGTACTGTTTCCTTAAAATACGAAAGTTTTTAAATACTAATGCTAGTGCCAGGTAAGTAAAACAAACAATCCCCGTTTGAAAGACCACTGCCTCTTGGATATCAAGAAAAAAATATTGGCAAACATATTACTTAACAGCCAACATTTTTAAATAATTTTTAAACTTACCTGACTGAAATCAGCCACTCCATTCTGAAATTATGATGGATACGAAACCTTTAAAGATGGGCTAAAATCAAGATCAAATTCTCCTAATATTCCTGCCTCACAGCAATGACTTGGATAAGTTTTAGAACGTGTGTTATCCTCTTTGCGAGGATGAAATTGCCTGGAACAATTTCGTTATGCTCCTAGGGAAGGCAAGATCAATTAGGGAAATAAGATCGTGATTTTAGGCTTGTTTTGAAGGTTTCTTAACGGGGATTTTTCGAGCAAATCCCTCATAATTTCAGAACGGAGTGACCGATTTCAGTCAGGTGAATTCTAGAAATCATTTGAACATGACCACAATGAAATAATATATTTTCTAATATCATTGCCTTGATATCCAGGGAGCAGTGGCCTTTTAAACGAGGATCACTTTCTTTTATTACTCACCCAGCAGTGCATATAGCCTATTGCAAAAGTCTTCAAAGCTAATCTAGATACGTTTCTAACATTATAAATTTGCATAACAGCTAGAAATCGACCAAAGCATGGGGGCAAATAAATTTTTAGACAGAAGAAGTCCATGTTTGTGAACTGACATTTTTTGGTACAATAAACAGTCATTCTGAAATGTTCATCTAAACTCATCAAAGGCTATTTTCTGAATGTAACCAAGTATTTCAATTTCAAATTGAAAGCATTCTGAGAAGATATGGAGCCAATGCAATCTAACACATGATTTCTCAAACACGACAATAAAACAGAATTAAACAATTTAGCTTACTTTTAAAGTGTCCTTGACGATCTTGTGATCTCGTAGCGCAAGACATCCTTGTTTCTTACTGGATAATGTTCTCAAGGTCCTGTTGAAATAAATCAATCTGAATAAACATAACAAATCGTCTAAGCCCGCTCTGAATACACAGGATCTCCTATATATCAACACGTAATTCATAGGAAGTAGAGGAAAATGCTTTCGCTGTTGTTAAATTTGATTTTCAGAAGTTTTAGGGTTGAGAAACCTCTCTGTGACAAACATTAAAAAAAACTCCAAAATTGAAAAAATTCAAAATTTGCTATCGTTTTCCCTCCCACAACCTTCCTATTGCATACCTACCATTGACTATAAATACTAAGAAAATGGTAAACAAATTCGGAGTAAGCCTTCATTGCACATTGCACAAAAATTGAACGAAAGAAGGCCACGTGCCGCATATGTTCCTATTGTTTTCATCCATCAAGAACATCAAATACAATAGGATCTGCTTAGATTTCCCCAGTCCCCCAGCTAAGCTGATTTCAACTCCGTTGATTTACTTTAAGCAAAAGAACAACCCTTACATGGCAGCAAACCAGGCAGTTTCCTCGTCTTCTGTATTCAGCAACGAAGCTAATCTCAAAAGCATCTTTTCTTTGGCTGTATGGCTCAGTAATCTTGACACACCATCGCTGCTTCCGGCAATACAGCTGAATGCAAAACAAGCATTTTTGTTGCTCCCTGCATCCCCAGAACACAACATCTCTGTTAGTTTGGATAACTATCGGGAAGAGACAGATTGGAAGATTAAGAGATATATCACATAAGATCATGAAGCAGGCGTTAGCCTTACAGCTTTACTACACAACTCACTTGAGCCGAGTTGCATCATAAAACATGTCCATGAATAAATTCATACGGGATTACCCGGGATTACCTCCCTCTTCCCCTTCCTCCTTTCCCCTTTTCTGCCTTTAGCAACCAGATGCTGTATCGGGTGAGTCAGGAAAATGTTTAGACGTTCGAAAACGTGCAAAACATTTATTAGATTCTCATAAACTGATGATACCTGTGTAGCTAACATATGAACTTAGATAAGAAAATTTAAATTGTCGAAATCGGTCATATCGTTCTCAAATTACAAGCAATATTATAAAAATGCTTCATCTCAAAATCCTTCAAAACAGGGCTAAAATCCTTGATCAAATTTGCTAGCAATCCATCTTCATGAAAATAATAAATATACGAAAAAAGGTTGAATGACAGTTCCAAGTGGATGCGCTTATACAGTAAAAACCCGCATATAAGAACCTTCATTTNTTGAACATGACCACAATGAAATAATATATTTTCTAATATCATTGCCTTGATATCCAGGGAGCAGTGGCCTTTTAAACGAGGATCATTTTCTTTTATTACTCACCCTGCAGTGCATATAGCCTATTGCAAAAGTCTTCAAAGCTAATCTAGATACGTTTCTAACATTATAAATTTGCATAACAGCTAGAAATTGATCTAAGCATGGGGGCAAAGAAATTTTTAGACAGAAGAAGTCCATGTTTGTGAACTGACATTTTTTGGTACAATAAACAGTCATTCTGAAATGTTAATCTAAACTTATCAAAGGCTATTTTCTGAATGTAACCAAGTATTTAAATTTCAAATTGAAAGCATTCTGAGAAGATATGGAGCCAATGCAATCTAACACATGATTTCTCAAACACGTCAATAAAGCAGAATTAAACAATTTAGCTTACTTTTAAAGTGTCCTTGACAACCTTGTGATCTCGTAGCGCAAGACATCCTTGTTTCTTACTGGATAATGTTCTCAAGGTCCTGTTGAAATAAATCAATCTGAATAAACATAACAAATCGTCTGAGCCCGCTCTGAATACACAGGATCTCCTATATATCAACACGTAATTCATAGAAAGTAGAGGAAAACGCTTTCGCTGTTGTTAAATTGGATTTGTCAGAATTTTTTGAGTTGAGAAACTTCTCTGTGACGAACATTTTAAAAAACTCCAAAGTTGAAAACATTCAAAGTTTCCTATCGTTTTCCCTCCAACAACCTTTCTATTGCATACCAACCATTGACTATAAATACTAAGAAAATGGTAACAAATTCGGAGTAAGCCTTCATCAGAATTAACCTTCCAAATAAAATGAAGCTTACTTCTTAACCAAAACTACAATATCTTTAGGGACCTTGTCCATTGATGGTCTATTTTTTTAACAGCTATTTTGACCCCATCTATTTTCTGGATGCTGTCAATTTTTTTTAAATCGCTTTTAGCTGCTGCTAATTTGACAAAAAAGGAAAATTTTAGACCACAAAAGATAGCTCCTACTGAAAATTAAACATTTCAGCTGTCTAAATGAAAACATTTAACCAAATTTAGACCCTGTACTTAGACAATGTGTAAATGGTCAATGGACACGGTCCTATACAAAGCAGGAATTTACCTATTTCAAACTTTGGTTTTATAGTTTAAAATGGTGTTGAAAAGTTTCCACGAAAATAATCATAAATTAGCTGGATGAATTTTATGACAAGATTTTTTATTGGCAGGAGAAAAAAACAGGAAATTTGAAGGTCTGTGGCTATAAAGTAAATGAACGGAGATATAGCAATAAGCAACAAGGGCAAATAATCTTTCAATAGAGCCGAACCGGATGTTTACATTTGCGCGTTAGCCAATAAGATTTGACCATAACGTCACATAAACAAAAGAAACGACGGGAGAAGGTACCCCTCACGTTTGGCTCGTCGTGCCAGGTAAATGGTAAATTCATTAAAAATTTATATTTTTCAACTCAGCACTAATATCTTTAAATTTTCCTCGCGGATATTTTTAAAAGAACGCGTAAAGCTGTAGCCTGCGTGCAGACTTCATCATTTGGGGTCTTCATCCTTACCAAATAAGCCCTCCAAAAACGAAGTAAAATCGAATTAGTGTCTTTCTATTTTTCAAATGTCATTGCAAATTGTCGCAAATTCTCTGGCATATACGTGAGGTACGACAGCAGTAGAATGCATTTTGGTAGAACAGAAGATCAGATTTGTCAAATTTCACCTTTGTCCCAAAACTGGTTGTTTTGGGCAGCAACGTCGTACTCTATGATGAAACAAACCGGTCTTTTTTCACAATACCTATAGACAAACATGGGTCAAAAATTTTACACGTCCCTGCCTCAACTCACGCCAGGTCAATACTTTTCCCGCAATTCGAAGTCTCGACCAATGATCGAAGAGAGCCAATGTCACGCTCAGAAACTGACGAACGAAATCGAAATTGATGAATATTGTTTATAAATTAAATTATATTTTGAAATGAAATGAAATCGATAAAAACATTCGCTTCTGCCTCGGTAATAAAAGTTTGGTACTGCTAAAAAGCCAGCTGTGGCTTTTTAATGTATTTGCAATGATATTTGCACAATAGAAAGACTCTGATTTGCTTTTACTTCGTTTTTGAGGGCTTATTTAGTAAGGATGCAGACCCCAAATGATGGGCCTACTTCAAAAGCTGTTTTCCCCAGATTTACGCGTTCTTTTAAAAATATCCGCGAGGAAAATTTAAAGATATTAGTGCTGAGTTGAAAAACATGCATTTTTACTAAATTTACCATATAGTCGCTGGCACGACGAGCCAAACAAGAGGGCTACTTTCTCCCGTCGTTTCTATTGTTTATGTGACGTCATGGTCATATCTGATTGGCTAACGTGCAAATGTAAACATCCGGTTCGGCTTTATTGAAAGATTGTTTGCCTTTGTTGCAATAAGCTGCAATAAGACATTGAACAAAAATTGAACAAAAGAAGGCCACGTGCCGCATATGTTCCTATTGTTTTCATCTATCGAGAACATCAAATACAATAGGATCTGCTTAGATTCCCCCAGTCCCCCAACTAAGCTGATTTCAACTCCGTTGATTTACTTTAAGCAAAAGAACAACCCTTACATGGCAGCAAACCAGGCAGTTTCCTCGTCTTCTGTATTCAGCAACGAAGCTAATCTCAGAAGCATCTTTTCTTTGGCTGTATGGCTTAGTAATCTTGACACACCATCGCTGCTTCCGGCAATACAGCTGAATGCAAAACAAGCATTTTTGTTGCTCCCTGCATCCCCAGAACACAACATCTCTGTTAGTTTGGATAACTATCGGGAAGAGACAGATTTGAAGATTAAGAGATATGTCACATAAGATCATGAAGCAGGCGTTAGCCTTACAGCTTTACTACACAACTCACTTGAGCCGAGTTGCATCATAAAACATGTCCATGAATAAATTCATACGGGATTACCCGGGATTACCTCCCTCTTCCCCTTCCTCCTTTCCCCTTTTCTGGCTTTAGCAACCAGATGCTGTATCGGGTGAGTCAGGAAAATGTTTAGATGTTCGAAAACCTGCAAAACATTTATTAGATTCTCATAAACTGATGATACCTGTGTAGCTAACATATGAACTTAGATAAGAAAATTTAAATTGTCGAAATCGGTCATATCGTTCTCAAATTACAAGCAATATTATAAAAATGCTTCATCTCAAAATCCTTCAAAACAGGGCTAAAATCCTTGATCAAATTGCTAGCAATCCATCTTCATGAAAATAATAAATATACGAAAAAAGGTTGAATGACAGTTCCAAGTGGATGCGCTTATACNAAAGCTCAAAAAGGCGAGAGCGTCTTCACAAAACCTCAATTCTTGAAGAGCATTCCAACCAAAACGAAGCGTTGTCGTAAACTGTCGTTTTTGTAAACTTCAATTCGAACAGCGTTTTCAAAAACCTCTGTTTTGAAAGTTTTAATGGGAATGCAATCAAAGAAACCAAGGTCTTTCTCTCGGTTGTTTTTAACAAAAACGCTTTATTGGGAACAGGGCCTAAGTCATAACCATACTGGTTTGTTATGAGAAATTATCGAGCCAGCCAAAAGTATATCCACAACAACATAAGTCACTATGCAAAAATTTTGCAACAGAAACAAACATTTCCAGCATCACCGTCTAAACGTCCAAACCTTTTCAACAGTATATTTAAAAGTGAGAAGATGCTGTTATCTGAACATAAAATGCTGGTTCTATATAATTACCATAAGATCGGATTTCTTCAGCATAAGCATGTGACGTCTTCCTGATTCCATGTCACAAAGTCTGCCAATTGCAAAAGCTGCATTCATACCTCTACCTGGAAAACAAGGAAAATTTTCAAATAGAAAGTATTTTACTGACTTTGCCACAGCCCGATACGTTAGGCGTATATTTAAGTATGGCGTTTTAAGTATTTTAATGATAGAAATGATCCATTGTTATTGCTATTTTCTGCGATTTTCTGGGTAGAGATTCAACGGACTCTAGCTGGATATCTACGGGGTGATTCAAAAAGTCCAGCAACAACCCTCTAGCAACAATTGGGATTTAACAATCAATTCATACAAACTAAAAAACCTTATTTTATAGTGGAATGGTTAATGAACGACTGCACTTTAGCGGACCAGCTTTATGTCATATCTCTTGGGAACGTATTTAACGAAATTCCCTACTAACCCTAACTAAACCCTACCGTACCCTAGCTAACCCTAACTTACTATAACCCACCCTAACTAGCCCTCAAAATCCTTTTTCCAAAACCTAACCCTGACCTTAACCCTTACCCCATGACACATTACTTGCCGATATTGAAAGCTGGTCCGCTAAAATGCAGACTAGCCATCTCAATAGGATCAGGCCGTGCTAAACCGTTCTAATGCTTATGGGTGACTTGTTTTTGGCGGCTCAGAGGTAACTATACTTCACAATACTGCGATATTTCTATTGGGGAAAAACTGCGACTTTTGCTTAACGTTGTTGAAACATTAGGTAAGAAAAGAGGTACAGAAGAAGAATAATGCATGGGAGTTTTTGGGGGGAAATAATGGATTCTTGTGAAGAATATTTGCCCCATGCAAAGCTTCCTGCAAAGCTGCAAAGCAAAGCTTCCTGTGGTCGCTGTTCCTGCAAAGCTTCAAACAGGACGACAAAATTGATGAAGATTCATGATGCTTATATTTTCATGGAAGGCATTTGCACATTTGTCATTATTCTTTTCTTCCTTGAGAAGGCAAGATTTTCACTGTTTTAAAGCTAAAACTTCGATAATATAGATCGATTTTAAAAAACAAAAACATTTGGAAATTTTCGATTCCTTTTCCACTTCCACAAAACATTTTGTGATATCAATAAACAAAGAGACTTTGAAGTTGCCACTTAACTGGCATCTTACCTGCTTCATCGCTACCAAGACAGTTAACGAGCTGCAAAAGTAATTTTCTTGTGTCTCTTCTGTTTAGAATTCTTGCACATCCTTCTTCTTCGATTGTCAGCCTGTTTGTAAGAAAAAAAGATCTAGCTATTTAATAAACAGAAAAAAATTACATTTCGGGAATCGGGATTTTGCATTTTATTTCTGTCAGTTCTGTTATCCAAGGTCTGTAAAGATATAAATGTCTCTTGGCAACAGATGTTCGGAAAAACAATTTTTCGACGTTTTTTCATTGAATTTTGGACAATTTTAGAGAAATTTCAGACAAATACAAAAAACGACCTACTTACAGTTTAATTTGCTTCTTTTGCGAAAAAATGCTGCAAGTTTACAGTTTGTTTTATTACAATTTTTCAAGGAAGTCCTCACCAGGAATTTCCATTATTGCAATGGGAATAATGTTTGCCATTTCAAGTGCCTTAAAGAACATTTCACAATTCTTCCATTGAGAAGCTCTCTCAACGAACTCCTTTCCTATGCAAAATGTTTTGTGAGACATACATTCCATTTTGAAGCAGTAAAAATGCTTTCCTGTGATTTTCTGTACTGTATTTCTGTAAAAATTGTGGACACTCGGATTAAAGAAAATTTCAGGAATTAAATTGTTTTGCCATTTGCATTGTCTATAATTTTTGCTTTTGACTTATAAATTTCAAACCATATCCCTCCACCCTCCACCCCCCTCCCTCATTACTAGGAAATATAATTTCACTAAAACCAAATTAGCCTTTGATGTATTTGCAGGAGAAGAAACTTATAAAAAAAAGAAGGGCAGACTGATATTTAATTTTGAACATATTTTAAGACTGTGTTGCTGCTGGCTTGACTACTGTGACAAAGGAGCATATATTGTAAAAACGTATTACCTTGCAATAATAAGAGCAGCATTACTGGCAGTCCACATGTCATCACTTGCCAACAAAGATGATATTTTTGTTAATGTGTCATCTAGAGATTCTTTTCTTAACATCCAAGATCTTCCTTCGACAGTCTCAGCCTGCATATAGTAAAATTGCCATGAAAATATCTAAAAAAATGCTTTGACTCTTTTCTTGCAACGCTGCAAACATTGATTGAGACAAATAGATGTCAATTAAACTGATAGGGCAACTCTTCAAAATCGATTTTTCAATGTTACGTCATANTAAATTTGCAAATAACTTCTCTGCCTTCCCACAGTTGTATTGGGCTATAAAAGGCGGACCAGAGGACATACCAAGATTCTGAGACACCTTTTGCTTGCCTGAAGCCTGCTCTGGTAGTGTGCAAAATGTGGAGCCATTCGATTGGTTCCTTGGGTACAAACTAGCTTTTTTGTACCTGCACCTAGTGGATTTGTAAGTCCAGACAAAAAGGCCTTTTACTGATGCCACTTCAAATGTAAACATCAAGGTCAAATAATCCACAATGTAATCTGGGTCAAGCAATTACCGCTTAAAAAGCAATTTGGGAATTTAAACAAAGGAATCGATACATATAATGTGGTTTCATGCTTGTTTTCTAACACACGACCAGCTTAATAAGTCAAAAAGCTAGGATTCGAATTTAAACCACACAGACAAACTTTGCATGAGAAGTTGTAGTATCCTTCCTTCGATCAAGATCTCTGCTTTTCAACATTTCTGTTACTTCCAAAGATGGTATCTTTGTGTTTCTTAAAGGTTACTTCTGAGATTTGAAGAAATCCAAAAATTGGCTTTTTCGGTCTACAAACGTTTACCGTAACCTTAAAGAACATTTCACAATTCTTTCATTGAGAAGCTCTCTCAACGAACTCCTTTTCTATGCAAAATGTTTTGTGAGACATACATTCTATTTTGAAGCAGTAAAAATGCTTTCCTGTGATTTTCTGTACTGTATTTCTGTAAAATTTTGGACACTCGAACGAAAGAAAATTTCAGGAATTAAAAACTTTTGCCATTTGTATTGTCTGTAATTTTTGCTTTTAATTTATAAATTTCAAACCATATCCCCCACCCCCTCCCCCCTGATTACTAGGAAATATAATTTCACTAAAACCAAATTAGCCTTTGATGTATTTGCAGGAGAAGAAACTTTAAAAGAAAAGAAGGGCAGACTAATATTCAATTTTGAACATATTTTAAGACTGTGTTGCTGCTGACTTGACTAACTACTGTGACAAAGGAGCATATATTGTAAAAACGTATTACCTCGCAATGATAAGAGCAGCATTACTGGCAGTCCACATGTCATCACTTGCCAACAAAGATGATATTTTTGTTAATGTGTCATCAAGGGTTTCTTTTCTTAACATCCAAGATCTTCCTTCAACTGTCTCAGCCTGCATAGTAAAATTGCCATGAAAATATCTAAAAATGCTTTGACTCTTTTCTTGCAATACTGCAAATATTGATTGAGGCCAATAGGTTTCAATTAAATGATATTTTTGTTAATGTGTCATCAAGGGTTTCTTTTCTTAACATCCAAGATCTTCCCTCGACAGTCTCAGCCTGCATAGTAAAATTGCCATGAAAATATCTAAAATGCTTTGACTCTTTTCTTGCAACGCTGCAAACATTGATTGAGACAAATAGATGTCAATTAAACTGATAGGGCAACTCTTCAAAATCGATTTTTCAATGTTACGTCATAGGCTTTTTTTGCCAAGATTACCCATGTAAAATGGGTTTTAATTTATGATGCGTGTCTCACTTCTCACTCGGTCAAGAGTTAAACAGTGTATCATTTTCTAGCCTAAGTTCTGTATGATACAAAAAAGAGTTGGGAATTCATAGTTTTTTTTGCCAAGATTACCCCNAAGCTCTCTCAACGAACTCCTTTCCTATGCAAAATGTTTTGTGAGACATACATTCCATTTTGAAGCAGTAAAAATGCTTTCCTGTGATTTTCTGTACTGTATTTCTGTAAAAATTGTGGACACTCGGATTAAAGAAAATTTCAGGAATTAAATTGTTTTGCCATTTGCATTGTCTATAATTTTTGCTTTTGACTTATAAATTTCAAACCATATCCCTCCACCCTCCACCCCCCTCCCTCATTACTAGGAAATATAATTTCACTAAAACCAAATTAGCCTTTGATGTATTTGCAGGAGAAGAAACTTATAAAAAAAAGAAGGGCAGACTGATATTTAATTTTGAACATATTTTAAGACTGTGTTGCTGCTGGCTTGACTACTGTGACAAAGGAGCATATATTGTAAAAACGTATTACCTTGCAATAATAAGAGCAGCATTACTGGCAGTCCACATGTCATCACTTGCCAACAAAGATGATATTTTTGTTAATGTGTCATCTAGAGATTCTTTTCTTAACATCCAAGATCTTCCTTCGACAGTCTCAGCCTGCATATAGTAAAATTGCCATGAAAATATCTAAAAAAATGCTTTGACTCTTTTCTTGCAACGCTGCAAACATTGATTGAGACAAATAGATGTCAATTAAACTGATAGGGCAACTCTTCAAAATCGATTTTTCAATGTTACGTCATAAGCTTTTTTTGCCAAGATTACCCATGTAAAATGGGTTTTAATTTATGATGCGTGTCTCACTTCTCACTCGGTCAAGAGTTAAACAGTGTATCATTTTCTAGCCTGAGTTCTGTATGATACAAAAAAGAGTTGGGAATAGACTTGGAAAAAATGAGATTCCAAAAAGATTACTATTAAGAGCTATTAAGGCAGCAATAAATGACTGCAAGAGTAGGAAAATTAAAATGCAGATTTTCAAAGAAGTGCCATGAGGCATCAAGCATACCAAAGTCCCAATTGTGCCTGCAGCGTTCATGATACTTTCCCCATCCCTGCAGTAGAGTATGCTTGTTAGGTTGACCAGGACATCATACCCACTGTCTTTGTAATTGACAACTATCTCCAGGACCCTCCTTCTCCCAACATCCATGTCACATAATGTGCCAATGACATAGGCAGCCTGCCCTGCAACGCTAAAAAGAGGAAAAATATATTTTTAATTATATATCGACACTTAATTTTTAAGTTACACAGTTAAGTCTCGTTCAATTCCTACCTTGACCATGACCCCAGGTACCATGACTCCAGGCAGCCCGGAAGTCAACAAAACTTGTTTGCACAAATGCTTGGGAGTGGGGAAACTTTTTGGCAAATTCCTGGGGGCTGCTGGGAGCTGGGCACTGAGAACATATACCATGTTCTCATTGACTGTATAATTTGAACAATCCCAGTGTTGTCAAATGCTCCAGTGCCAGGACAAAATTTACTTTCAAATCCATCAAAGTGGGGAGTATTTTTTTAGGAAATACCTAGGGGTATCCCGGGGGTGGCGAGGATAGGAATTGAATGAGACATTAAACACTGTTTTCTTGTCTAAGAATTCCTATAAAGCAAATCAACAGAGTTAAAAGTGGTGTTAGCAAAGAAGGACTGGGCAATCTAAATATAACTCAATTTTATCTCAATTTCTAAACTAAAATAGCTATACCTCTGTTCATTTAATTTAAGACTTATTGTTTAAAAAGTTTTGCAGTCTTTCGTACCTATCAAGAATTCATATCTGCATTTGGAAGATTAGTGAGAATTCCTTGAGGATGCTTTGATGTTGATGTTCAGAAGGCTGTACTGTTTTATAAATTAAAAAATAACACTGTAAATTTACTAAAATTGGTTTTCCCCTTAGTAAAAAATATAATTTGTGCAAATGTTGCTATCAGTTTGCATTGAGTAATATGTTCTATTGTTCTTTTGGAGTTTGGAAGTTTGTGTGGAGTTTGCACAAATTTGCATGCTTTCAGGAAGCTTCAAAGAAACTGTTGCAAACTGTTTGGTGCAAAATTCAAACTCTTTACAAACTATTTGTAAACTCCTAAATCCGAAACATATTCAAAACAAACTTTGCACAGAGTTTGTGCAAATTTGCTGCAAACTAAATACAAACTCCAATTTTTACTATGGGGGATTAGAGTCCCTGGGATATGAGTATGATTGGTCCTATAAAGTTTTGAGACCTAAAGAATATCAATTTCCTTACAGAGGTTGACATTTTTAGAATTTGAGGTGTCAGCCATAATCCCACAAAGAAAACTGAGGCTTACTAGTTTGAAATGTTATTGAATTTAGCTTATTAATAATTGAACACTTGGATTTGTCTCATTAAAACAACGGATTATGAACTGATAATGTCTATGATTATACCATAAACTTTTTAAACAAAATTGGATTTCTCTGATGAATGAATATGAGATCAGATAAGCACCCAAGTATCTCACTAAAGATGTGGGTTTCCCATTCATCCAAGTTCAGGGAGAAAGTGGCAAATGAGGCAACTAGTTGGTTGCTTCAGTAAAGAAATTTTCTGAGGGTACAGGTCTGTGATCCCAAGAATATTCCCCCTCTCCCATGCTACCTTGCCCCCCCCCCACATTTTTAGCAGCTGGTGCCCTATTGTCCCATGACAACACTATATTCCAATGGATTTTAAGAGCAACCTTCTTCTAACAAGATAATCAATATTTCAAGACAATCTCAGCTTTGGGAAGTCAGGAAATTCACGAGAAAGCCAAATTGAAATTCTATTGTTTAGCTGCCTGGAGCATGGTCTACAGGGGTAAATTGGGTATACTCGGGTAAAAAGGGTAATGTTGATAGCAGGAAAACAATACACCATTTTTAAATCAACATCAAGGCGGTTAACCCAAATATTTGCAGCTAGAGAAAATCTGGGAATCACATTTTCTATGAAATTTATTCACATCCCCCCTCACCTTATTGTACTCCAAGCTTAGCCATATTACCCCTGTAGACGTTATATGTTTTTAGAAGTTCTTTAACCCTTCTGTTCTTGCAATTACAGTATGCAATGTAAAATCTTTAAACTTTTAATTATGAAACATCAACTGAATCAGGAAGCACATCGTGCAAAATATTTAGGAAGTGTAATGTTCAGTTCAAGAGACCACAGAGCAATTCCTATAACACTGGTTTTGATTAGGAAGTCAAAATATGACCAGGAAGGTCCAAAGAGCAAATACCTGATAATGTGTACTTGTTGGAATTTTAACTTTTAAAAAGCAGAGAATTTTGACTGCAGTTGATTCTATTGTATTTAGGATTGATATTGTATCAAGGATTTCTTGATAATGAATGAAACGAAACAGAGACTGAACTGATCAGTGGTGGCGCCACAGACAGAGGAGGGGGGCTAGGGAGACAAGCCCCCCTTTTCTCTGAGGTAGATCTTCCAAATCGTCCAAATCCGCTGAGAAATGGTCAAAGGGAGGGGTAAGGTAGTTAGATCCTGAATCTTCAGGACAAACAAGAGCGTTTCCTAGTAATAAAAAGGGCGTCTCCCAAGGGCAAAAAGGGTACGATCCTCAAAATTTTCTGCTGGCGCCACCTTTGGAACCGATGCAGTAATTTTTTCAGTTCTTGGACTGAAAATCATCCTGTACACCTGTAAACTGGCTGCCCCACTTTTGTTGCTCCAAAAAATTATTTCTTTCCTGTGTCCAAAAGAACCTCATCAGAAGAAACAAGATGGGGCAGAAAAAAAGGCTTTTTGATCACTCTTTTGCAAGGATCCTGACCTGAAGGAGGGTCCTCACTCAGTCCTATTTTCCCAGTCATACTACTTTGCAGTAAATCCCAGTAAATTTTTTTTAGATACACAATATTGCTTGCCATTTCTATCCCCAGTCCCAGTTCATCAAATCTCAGTCCAAGAACAAAGAGCCTATTCCCAGAGTGTCACTTTCAACAAAACTAAATGATCTCTTTTCTTTCCATCTTTTCAGTCAACAATCCGCGGTGGGAATTAATTGCTCACTAGTGTTTCGCGCCCTTGTAGGAATTATAAAATATGAAAACACAAAACCTGAGACAATAATCTGATAATTAAATTTAAAACACAGAACGAAACTTTATGTAAACAAATAACGGTTCTCTGAGTAGGAACCTTTCGCTAACCTTTCAGGGGTTTTCCGCGAATTGAAATTGGTTTTATTTTACTCGAATTTTATCAAAACTGTGTAAGATCTTGTTTTGCAACAGTTTTGCCCAGACATTTAATTTAAGAGTTCTTCTGTTGTTCTTTTTCTGCCAAGAAAGACATAACAAACTGCCAAGAATAGAAGAATCAAGAATGGCGGTGCTTTCAAAGCGGCAGAAAAAGGCTGAAGTATAAACGGCTGAAAAAATAATTCACCTTGCATCTTTGGATCCAATCAGCCTAATAATACCCCACAAAATATCTTCGGAGCCTGGATGATTTAGCAATTGGTAGCAACATAATTCTTTGTCTTCGTGAATTTCATCAACAAGTTCCTCTAAAGCATCTGCCGTCTTTTCGCCATGATTGATCAATAGCTTTAGGCCGCGACTCAGCTGCCTTCCCGCAAGAAGAAACATGTTTGACCAGTAGTGAACATTCTTTGCGGCTTTTCTTGAGGTAGGGTGATAATTTCTAGTTAAATCAACATTTGGATAAAAAGGATTAAATGAGCAGAACTTTTTACGACTTCCTTCATCCACACGAAATCAAATCAAATGTGTGAACTTTAAATTTGTTCTCAAACGAGGCTATTGTCATAGTAACTGACAACATTTCAAAATAGCGCGAAAAAATCTGTTCAAATTTTTTATGCAAATTTTCTAAAGTTGGATGGGGCGGGGGTGGGGGTGGGGGGTGGGGGGTGGGGGGTGGGGGGTGGGGTGCTTACCAAGAGAAAGAGTACAAACACTCCAGAAGTAGCCTGTTGTCTACCCTGGGTGCCAGAGCCTCGTAGTAAACCGGAACAGGGAAGGGAAAAGGAAAGAGGGAGGAGGAAGAAGAACCTCTTCCTTTTCTCTCTCTTTCTTATTTTTCTTTATTTTTCTTTTTTATTTTCTTTTTTATTTTTAGTTAAGGCTAGGCTCTGGTACCCAGGGTACCTGTTGTCCAGCCCACAATCCCATGGAAGAAGTTATTCTTTGGATTATGGGTTGGATAACAGGCTATCCAGAAGCCGAATGATTATCAAAATGAATTGTAACGCCGCACCCTGCACTACTAGTGTACTACTTAAATTGGTTTCTTATGTCATTGATGAAGCTCTTATCTCTCGAACTTTCATATGAAATCGCACTTTCTGAAGACTCGAACTTTCATATGAAATCGAAAATTATAGATTTCTGGCTAATACTGTTGCTCAACTCAAAATGAGTAGCATGCGTGTAGCCTCAACACTCCTCGGCCAACTTTGGTGGAGGAGTGTTGAGGCTGCACGCAGGCTAAAAATGACCCTTTTCTTGTCGTAATGTCATCCAAGGGCGGGCATGTCACACTGGGGATGAAACTGGTAGTTCGATAAAATTTTTGGAGTCATCTTTGTCCCAAAAACAGATCTTTATTCATGACAATTTTCCGCTGTTATCTTTCTGCAATTTTAAATTAAATCATCACTGACGATGTTTGTCTCAAAAACCGATAGTTTCCCCCAAAAATCGTTGTTTGAAGGCAGTTTTACATCACAGTACAAGTGTCCCAAAACTGGTAGTCTTGCTAACTAAAATTCTATCGAGTGCGCTAACTCCGAAAGGACCAATGAAAATAATATTCCGAAGATATTTTTCCCAAAAACCAATAGTTTTAGTCGAGAAGCTTCATCCGACATCCGAAAGCAGGTTGTAGTTATATCTTTTGAAGCAGAAGTGTCCCAAAACTGGTAGTCTTGGTTGAGATACTGGTCTTTTATGAGTAAATTTGCCGGAAAAAGTATAACCGCTTTTCTGAAAATTTGATTTTGTGATCTTTTTTGTGTTACTTTGCTGGACAAAGGTAGAACCACTTATGCTAACAATTTGAGTTTGTTGTCTTTTGACATAAATTTGCCGGACAAATATAGAACCATTGAAGGGTTAACTTTAGAATTTTGATCAGGTAGAACAATATTAAAATGCATTTTGGTTACAGAAGATGAGATTCGTCAAATTTCACCTTTGTCCCAAAACTGGTTGTTTTGGACAGGACAGTCGTAGTCTGTGATAAAAGAAAACTGGTCTTTTACCCAATTCCTTTGGACAAACATGGGGCCAAAAATTTTACAGTACTTATGTCTCGTTCAATTCCTACCCTGACCATCCGGGCAGCCCGGGGGTCAGCACAATTGCTTGCACACATGCCCGGGGGCGGGGGAAATTTTTCTGGCGGATGCCCCGGGGCCGGGAACTGANCATTTTTAATAAACTGGAAAAGAACAAATTTTTAAAATAAGGAACACTCAAGTAGCAAAGCCCAAATTTTGTGGATTTCTCAAACATCTATCTTTTTTGTGACTCACCGTGTCATTTAAAAGATATACGCGCACCTTCTCTTTATAATAAACCGCTTATAAGAAACTGTAGTAGCCTCCTCCGGAAAATTAAGAAACTCTACTAAAAGTTATCAAAGGTCAGTTAAAAGTTGAGTAACTTTAAAAAATGTTGGCTATGAATTGCAAAGTGTTTTTAAAGAAAAGTGTATTACCAACTTAAATAATACTCAAAGCGTATTTTTTATGATTTGGTTCTTCCTTGTAATTTTCTAGGCTCACAATCTATGGTAGCGTTCCTCTATGAATTATGATAAATTGTAAGATTCAATTGCATGAAAATTGAGCAACTGTACAAGAAACATTTACTATTATAATTGTACCCAAAATTAACGTAAATAAACGGAGATATAGCGATCTAGTCTTAACATAGAACGACAGAAGGACACCCATTACTTATGCTCCTGTTGTCTTCATCGATCGAGAACATAATATACAATAGGCTAGATTGTACCAGTCCTCTTTGCTGAGCTAGTTTTAAATGCAAAGCCGTGTTTCTTATAACAACAATTATCATTTGACAAAGCGTAGTCTAATTTCGTCTTGATTGGCGTACAAAATAACATACAACATAATCGATCAAATGTCTACCTCAGCTAACCACCTGCAAAATTACTGTTTTCTTTTCTGGCTTGCATCAGTTCAGGACCATAACAAAACCCCAGGGGGGGGGGGGTACTCATATACATTTAGGATAGGGGTGCTCAGGCTGGGGTACAAACCATCAACCCAAAAAAATAATTCCTAGCATAAAAATTGACCCAAAAAAATAATTTTTCTTATCCTACACACCCAAAAAAGTAGCAAAACGTTTCCAAATCATGCTTTTCTATATTTTTTAAACTGTTCTCATATTTGAGACCCAAAAAAATAATCCAGAATTTCATGAACCCAAAAAAATAACTTTACAATTGACTGACCCAAAAAAATAACTTTTGCCCAAATTTTAGACCCAAAAAAGTAACCTGAGCATCCCTATCCTGAATATATATGAGTACCCCCCCTGGGAACAAAACCATCGAAATTTCAAGGTCACATTATTTCTTCAGAAGATGGCTGCAAGTTGGTTCGTTTCTCTGTAAGTAATGTTAAATTATTCATTTAATTACTCATTTAATCACATGTTTGACTTTGTAATTTTCTTAAAATCGTCGTAAAAGAGGATTTAACAAGCAGCTGAGAAATACAGCAAAATAGAGCATCGAAAAATGTCTGACAAAATTAAAAATTTTTGTCATACATGTTTCGATGCTCTTGTACCATCTTCAGATACGAATAAAATACAATACCAGTTGAGTCAAAAAATGTTTAGACGTTTGAAAGCCTGTGGCTCTCTCTAAAGCCATTTATCAAATTCTTATAAACTGATGATTCTTGTCTAGCTATCATATCAACATATCAACATATCGGTTTTACAAAAATGCCTCATCTCAAAATCCTTCAAAACAGGCCTAAAAGCTTTGATCAAACCCAACAGATATCATAGTCAAACTCTATCAGTCTATCTTGTCACCCAAACATTGGCTAGGTAAGACAGCTTAAATTCGAAAGTCTATATCGCACAGATTGGAAGTTTTGGACACAATATGGACCCTGGTTATGAAAAGTCTTGAAAATAAGATAGACAAACGACGCATATTTCTTTACATTCATACGGAAGGGAGACTCGATATTTCATTGTAGTTCCCTCACTTGAGATGATCCTTTTCGTTGCCATTATTTTGAAGCAGACAATCTTTGGTCAAAGTCTTGGCAAAATCATCCCAACAGAAAGATTGATTATATAGGGTAATAAATCTTCACATCTAAGTTAAACTTTAAAAATTTTTATGACGTAAGGAAATTTATAAACATTTCTTGATGGTACATCTCGGAAAAGATTCAAACTTTTTTGACTCATCTGGTAAGTAAGATCTTTTTTGTAATAATATCTGGTTTTAATCTTGAAATCCCTCAATCTCCTCCCATATGTAGAGCCTTCATGTACATAATTTCGACAACAAATACTGAAATTCTACGCCTGCCATGCAAACATTTCGCTAACTTCAGCATTATCAAGCATCATGCTGCTCTGAAAGCATCATTCATCGCGACATTGCTGTTTAAAAATGATCGGGAACTGTATTAATATCAGACTTTAATCTTGGTATCTCTTAATCTCTTACCTTTTCTAGGGCTTCCATGTACATGATTTCGACAACAAATGCTGAAATTCTACGCCTACAATGCAAATATTTCGCTAACTTCAGCATTATCAAACATCATGCTGTTCTACAAGGATCTGTTATTGCGACATTTCTGTTTAAAAGTGAACGTGAATGTCGATTTGACTGCATGATGAACAGCCAATGCAAATCATTTAATAGAGAGAACCAAGGTGATCAGAGATGTGAGTTGAACAGCAGAACAACTGAGAATGTTACTACATTAGCTTGGATTCCAGGATGGACTTTGCACTCAACAGATTATAACTACCCATTCGTAAGGAAAGCATACTGTTTTGAACTTCAACCTAGCATTGGTGTCAAATCTTTAAAAAGACCTGATTGAATGTCTTATTGAAAGAAACTTTAGATACTTTGCTATAATTCTCCAGTTGACTTTTCTGAAATCTTGAAATTTCTCTTTTTACAGCTTAATGATCAAATTCCCTTGAAATGGGTTACATTTGCAATCGGACAAATAGTTACATTCGGTACAGTAATTCGGACAAACGTTTTTGGCAAAATTTTCCCCGAAAATTTTACTATCAGGAACTTTTGGATCCTAATGTTAACATATATTCTAATAATTTGTAAATTTCATAAACAGATTGGTCGAACCTGTCAAAAAGATCATTGCCCCAAAGGGGTGTTGTGCAAAGACACTTGTACTTGCAATGGCTACACATGCTTTCCTTGCCCAAACAACAGAGCTGGTCTACGATGCTCTGGTAAGTTTAGCCTAAGTTAACTTGCAAACATTGTTTGGCGATCATATGAGCTTTGCGTAAAAGAGACGAAACTGGGGGGATATTCTCCCATACTACAGATATATAGGAATGTGCTGCCCTCAAGGGTTCCAAGGTTTGGTCTAGCCAAGGGTATACCTTGTCCGATTCAGTCTATCCAAGGGTATACTGTTTGCAAGTTTAGTTTAGCCAAGGTCATTGTTTCTCTGTATTTTGATGTTTTCGTTTACGCAACGGTATAGTTTTCGCAGAAACTCGTCTTGGCAAGGGTACCTTTCTTGAGAAAATATATGGTCTAGTGAATGGTGCCCTATCCAAAATTTAGCCAAGAATCTGCCCCTCCATCCCCCGTACTGCAAGACAGCTTTGAAAAGCGTACAATTTAGTTTTACTCTTTCAAACACATTCTTAGCCATGTGAGCTTAATCATGCTTGTAGCACCAAGGGCTGTAGGAAGATTTGTTTATGTTTTGGCTAGGCCCATCTGTTTATTTGCAAGTAGTTTAGTACCTTGGCTGACTTTGAAAATATGACACCATTTTCAAAAAATGTGTCAAAATTGTGGTGACATGTGCGGCCGCACATTGCAAGATTCGGCCGCATGTTTTACCATCATTTTTCCTGCATTTTTGTAAAAGTGCGGCCGCACTTTTCGATGAAGAATTTTCCTCTCATGGTCTGCAAATTACTTTAGAGAAAGTATGTTCATGCATTGTGCAGTCAGTAAATTATAAAGTGCTGTCTATGGAACTGTTTCTTTGAAACAGATATAAAAGGCCTGAAAGCAAGCAGAGAGTGTTTTGTGGTACAAGAAGCCCCTGCTAAGGCGCTTCCAGAATTATTTTGTCACTGCTTTAGCTGGTTTGCACATAATTTGCAACACTGTAAAACATCTATATTTATTAATTATTAACGAAAGCATCGACCATCGAAAATGATTACTGTGTAAAAGTGTATCTAAGAGCATTTTCCAAGCATGAATGGTACTGTCATTAGATGTGAGGGGTGTACACATAATTTGCAACACCGTAAAACATCTATATTTATCAATTATTAACTAAGGTATTTAAAAAGTTTTTTGTGTAAAAGAATATCCAAGAGCATTTCCCAAGCATAACTACTTCGTTGTTTATACGAAAAAAGGTTGTTAAAAGAAGACATGCGTATAGAAAGAAAAGATCGAGAGAAAAAAAAGATATTTCTAAACACAGGGGTCTCATGTTTTATGTATCTAATTCAGAAGCTCTGCAGAGGCTGTTTGCGAAATGGTTGATCAGAGGTCTGTCCGACACGGATTGATTTCTTAATTTATAGGGAAAAAGTCAAGTCCCATACATATTACAAATAGCCTAAAAGAGGACTCGGGTCCGGTGAAACCGAACTGCCCAACAAGAAAAACCACCCAGTCGATATTTGGCCTTAATTAATGTCATATTTGAGGAAGGCTTAGTAATTTCTGTAAGAAACCTAGGAAAATTTTGGCTTGTTTTGGCAACAGCAAGACAGCAACTGTTTTATAAACTTTAGGGATCGTTATTGCTTTGAAATGGCATGTCAATCAAAAGAAACTTATACTATTGATACAAAATTTGAGTTTTTTGGTATTCTTTGAAGACCATTAGCCAACCATGATCCTTTGCGGCCCGAAAGTCGACTTTCGTAGGATACGAAACTCGTTTCTGGCCTAGGTTCTGTTTGTTTTGCTTTTCATTCAGCGCGCAAAGGATCATNATTGTCGGATGGACAAATGATCAACCATTTCGCAAACAGCCCCTGCATCAAGTGCTTCAATTACATTCAAGCTATATGAGAGTCGTAATTCCCACTGTCCAGTTGCTGAATAAGACAGAGTCCAGAGGAAGTCACGGCTCCACGGCTGTGAGCCAGAGGAAGGTTTTGCTGGTTAATGTCATATTTGAGGAAGGCTTAGTAATTTCTGTAAGAAACCTAGGAAAATTTTGGCTTGTTTTGGCAACAGCAAGACAGCAACTGTTTTATAAACTTTAGGGATCATTATTGCTTTGAAATGGCATGTCAATCAAAAGAAACTTATACTATTGATACAAAATTTGAGTTTTTTGGTATTCTTTGAAGACCATTAGCCAACCATGATCCTTTGCGGCCCGAAAGTCGACTTTCGTAGGATACGAAACTCGTTTCTGGCCTAGGTTCTGTTTGTTTTGCTTTTCATTCAGCGCGCAAAGGATCATGGTTAGCTATGGGTCTTTAATGCACAATTAAATCAGTCTTTTCGACATTGCTTTTCAAATTCAGGATGGAAAGATTGCCAGGGGTCGACCACTGGAATTGAAGAATATCGATTTATTCAACCAGAACCAACAATTATGGAAAATGTGCTTTGTTCAACTGGCTGGATTTTAATTCAAAAAAGAGATGGTTTTCATTCTGATTTCAACCGTCGTTGGAAAGAGTATGTGAAAGGTTTTGGAAACTTAGGAGATCGCATTTATTGGATGGGATTGGAAAAAATGCATAGACTTACGTCAGCCAGAAAACAAGTAAGTAACAAAAATCATATTCTACGCAGGATAGGCAAAATTGCAAATATTTGTTACAAAATTGCAAAATTGCAAAAATTGCAAATATATTTGCAAAATTTTAAAATTATTCGTTTAAAATTACATTACCCTTTTCTTTCAAATGAATTGCTCGAAGGGAACTTTTTGTAATTTGCCATAATCCTAGAGAAAGCATTTTGATACCGGGTGTCCCAAAAAACTGTGCAAAAGTTTGAAAAATTGTGACGCCAAGAGTTCCCGACAAATCACCCCAAAGCTATTTTTATGTTAATCTGCAATGGATGAATTAAATTTTGATATTTTTCTGATAATTTTGCGGATACTTGGTTGCAGAGCAATAAATCAGCAATTGTAAAATTTCCTCTTAGACCCAAACTAGAGCTTCCAGTAGAGAAGAGCTAACGATTCTAGGGATGGCAGAAGCATGTCGGCCCTCGACATCCAAAGCTGATATGCCTCGTGATTATTATTGTTAGAAACCGAGAGGAAGACATTCTCAAGGGACACTTATATTACATTATCATGAGTCACTGAAAGCGAAAACGCTGGAAATAATCGAGAAATATTGGTAAAGATTCGAACTTTTCGTCCAAAAGAGCAGCTGAAGGCTTTGTGTGTTTTTGCTTCGGAGTTTTAGGGATTTTGCAAATTTTGATGCAGGTTTGCGGGTTCTGGTACCCCCCCAAAGCCCCCCTTTGGTTTTGTTTCTTTGTTTGTCATTTTATTTAATATCGATCATTTAGTATCTAGCTTTATATATATAAAATGTACATAATAAACTAATCTAAATCGATAATCTAAACTAACTAATCTAAATCTAAATTAATAAATAAACAAATAACATATAAAAACGGGACACTTGCAAAGTGCCTCTGCGGTGGCGACTTGAGTCTTACAAATTTATGGTATCAATTTTCATAATCCATAAGCTTGAACTTAAACTTTGATGTATTGCTTTTACCTATATTTGCCAATGAAATAGATTTGTTGCTCAAAGTTACCCAAATTTGTTGACCGGTCGATGACTTTCTGATACATCTCAATTCTTTAAAATTCACAAACAATAAGTTTCCGATAAGTTTTTGGTAGTTTTTGTTTTGATTTTTCAGAAAATTGATATTCTAAAAGGCTAAAATGTATTAATTTTACCTTGCATCATTGATTTGAGCGTTCGTGATAGCATATTTTTGCCCCTAAAGAATGTTATTTTTTGATCATGTTTAAAGAAAGAGGCATCTATTCCTCAATTGGGAAAATTATAATTTGGAATGTACAAAGGAATCATCAACCCCATAATATAGACCAGCTTAAAGATGCGATAAGAAGAGAGTGCAATGTAATGACAAGGGAAATGATAAGGAGAGCCTTCCATGCAATGGGAGACCGGTGCAGGGTATGCATAGCAAACGATGGACATGCGTTAGCAAATGAACGAATTTTTTGTTAACTGATTGGCGGTTGTTGTTCGTATTAGCCAGGACTAAGTGCAATGTTATTAACCATAGAGTTTAGATAATCGATATCTTTTCTGTAGTCTCTTCTCTCCAAGAAACAACCCTCTGTCGTCGCCTGTTCTATAAATCTGAGTTACTTGCGGCAATGTTTTTCGTTGAACGCACCAAATTCAGTTCAGAAGGTGTCAGATATTCTTTAAACATGATAAAAAAATAACATTTTTTAGGGGCAAAAATATGCTATCACAAACGCTCAAATCAATGATGCAAGGTAAAATTAATAAATTTTAGCCTTTTAGAATATCAATTTTCTGAAAAATCAAAGAAAAACAACAACAAACTTATTGTTTGGGAATTTTAAAGAATTGAGATGTATCAGGCAATCGAGACCGTCTGTCATCGACCGGTCAACAAATTTGAGCAACAAATCTATTTCATTGGCAAATATAGATAAAAGCAATACATTAAAGTTTAAGTTCAAGCTTATAGATTACGAAAATCGATACCATAACTTTGTAAGACTCAAGTCGCCACCGCAGAGGCGCTTTGTAAGTGGCCCGTTTTTTCTGATACACCCGGTATATATATGTTTACACGGTCTAAAGAAAAATTAAAATCTCTGTTACATGCCGACAAGCATTGCATTTGCAGTTTGGGCCATCCCACTTTTTTATCATGTATTTGAATTTTTGGCGGATTTTATTTCATTCGGCAGTCCATTCCATATTTGAGGGCCTAATGATCGAAGGCTATTAGAACCAAAGGTCACTTGATCTGGTCTGTAATGCTGTAAATCATTTGGGTTTCGTGATGAGTAAATAGAGGATTTTATTTTGAAAATGTCATTCATGATAGATGAGTTAATATTTTTCAATGTCTTAAAAACCTCTATACAAAGAACTCTCAGACGAGAAACATGCATAGTGCACCTTTCTGACTTCAAAAGTAAGTCGCTGTAAGAGGTACGGTGATCATTGTATAAAAATCTAAGGGCACGTTCTTGAATCTTTTCAATTTTTTGCAAAGCCTTAGCTGATGAGAAGTACCACACTAGACGGCAATAATCAAAATTTGAATTTACAAATCTTTGGACAAGGATTTTCCTTTCGTTAAAGCCAATAAATTGTTTGAGTCTTTTCAAAACATTGAGTTGTGATGCAGCTTTTCTGCAAAGTTCAGAGATATGCTGTTCAAAATTTAGCTTATAATCTAGCTGAATACCTAGCAATTTGACCGTTTCTTCTGATTTGATCATTTTGCCTTGGATGTTAAAATTCTCTCCACTAGTATTTGTTTGATCCTTTCTAATGAGGAGTGCATGAAATTTTTCTGGATTGGCAATCATCTGATTTTGTTTTAGCCAAGTCAAAGCANTTTACAAATCTTTGGACAAGGATTTTCCTTTCGTTAAAGCCAATAAATTGTTTGAGTCTTTTCAAAACATTGAGTTGTGATGCAGCTTTTCTGCAAAGTTCAGAGATATGCTGTTCAAAATTTAGCTTATAATCTAGCTGAATACCTAGCAATTTGACCGTTTCTTCTGATTTGATCATTTTGCCTTGGATGTTAAAATTCTCTCCACTAGTATTTGTTTGATCCTTTCTAATGAGGAGTGCATGAAATTTTTCTGGATTGGCAATCATCTGATTTTGTTTTAGCCAAGTCAAAGCAACTCCAGCTTCTTCTTCCAGTACCTCCATCAAATTTGATAGAGTCTTGGAAAAATTAGCTAGAGTGTTATCTTCAGCATAATTATGTAATGTTGCTCGGTTGATGAACAAAAACAGGTCGTTTATGTAAACATTGAAAATAATAGTACCCAAAACAGAGCCTTGAGGTACCCCTGATAAAATAGTTTGGAAAGAGCTATACGTATTATAAATACGTATAAATACGTATTATACGTATTATAGGTTTGCCTTGGAATACTTTTCAAGACTGCCAATATTGTACAATCTCTGCGATGAGATTGCATTCATGTTTTGCCCCAATTTTCATCAGTTAACTGGTTATTCTATTTTTTGTCCAGACAGAGCTGAGAATAGAGTTGAGTGCAGGGAGTGAAGCATATTACAAGAAATTCTCAATTGGGAGCGAAAGAGAAGGCTATTCTCTGCATGTATCTGGTTTCAATGCTAACTCATCAACGTTGCCTGACATGCTCTCGTTTCACAATCAAATGAAGTTCTCGACTGCTGATCACAATTATAACGCCACAGATCAAAGTTACTGTGCAGAACAACGGTTCCAGGCAGGTTGGTGGTACACAGATGGTTCGGGTGGTGATTGTTACATGGCACAATTGAACGCAGCTCTAGGTCCAATCTGGAACCAACTTGGGCACTACTCGAGTTCTATGATGATCAGATATCGAGAAGAAGAGGGATGACTGTTGTTTTCAATCAGGACGAAGTCACAGAGGCCAGAACTTGGTCAGACCCCCGGGGAGTCACTTCCATATATACTGGTACGGGATGTGCAATTTTTTGGGATGCCTTTTTTCCGGCAGAAAATAATTTTAGGGTGTCATTTTCAAAAATGATTCTTTAGGGTAAAGTTTTGATTTTTTGACCTATTATATTGAATTTTAGGGTATGCATTTTGCATGGCCTGTAAATTTTGGGGTATGGTTTTTGGAAAATGCGATAAATTTTAGGGTCTGATTTCACATGTGAAAATGGCACACCCCCGTCATCTCCCTATTGAAGTTACCCCCCCGGGATCAGACCGTACATGCCCAGTGTGTAGAAATTATCCTATAGGTAATGAGGTTTATTTTATTTCATGCTACAATCCTTCACAAAAATTTTGAGACTGCATCCCAGTGACCATTGTGTGACTGGATGTAAGATTTTATTGGAAACATTGCTCAGAATTACAGCATTGACTGCGGTGAAAGGGGATGTTACAGGGGCAAGATAAAATGGTTTTTGCGCAGTAGAGACAAAGGAGTACTAAAATTCTGGGATTTTATAGATCGGTCTCAATATGGGTTCTGAGAACCAAGATTCGCAAAGGTTAGATTAGATATAAGTACTCTGAGACAACGAGGAGTCGCCTAGGTTGTGAATGGGATAGGGTGGACAAAGTAATACTGCTTAAAGTGATCGGAAAATTACTGCAAATATCGTTCATATACCGAGCAACTATCGATGAACGTCTCACTTGACGTAAGGAACCAAGTTTTAACGGAAGGGGCTTGTTTCGCTCCCTTCTTGTTTTCTATCAACAATGAGTGATATAACTCTGTTATTTACTCCTAAGGTTGCAATTGTCATTTGTTTTCGAATCAGGGTAAGAGCAATTAATTTATTATGGAAGGGCATACGGGGAGACAGGGGACGTAAAGCTGGATTTCCACCAGGTGCAAAATATCGCGCGCTACATTTCTATTGTTCTGCAACAAAGGATTTCTCTCTTTGATTGACGTCTCCTCGGAGTTAGCCAATCAAATCAGTTCAAAATGTAGCGCGCATGACATTTTGCACCTTGTGGAAATCCAGCTTAAAGGCAGTTGAGACGGTGATGAGCGATTCGAAGCAAATTTTGGGGTCCGGGGTACTAATACCATTGTAAGATATTTCTTGGCTATCCACTTTACATGTTCTCTTTGTGAATCTTAGCATTAACATTATTAACGTTATTACCGTAAATTATTATTTTTTACTAAAAGGGCACTCTCCCTTGCCCCCTTTTGGAAATGCAGGAGGGGCGCTGCACCCTGCAACCCGCCTCCCCAGCGTTCCTGATGTTATGTTGTGTTTGATTTTCAGTTTTTGATGCACCATTTTACTGCCAGAGGGGCACTGATAGTTTGTCAGTCTTTAGTAGTAAGAAGTAAAAGCACTCGGCTCGCTCGCGCTTCAAAATTCCTTGCTACTGCAGAGGGCGTAATAAACAGCCAATTTCTAGAAACTAAATTAACAGGCTTCACTTGCAATGAAGAAACATGTCACCAATGACGTTTCTCTTCCCAGAATTAGGACAGTTACATATGGCCCAGAATCGATTTGTTTTAGAGGTCCGCAAGTCTGGGGTACCATCCCATAATTTATGAACGTTTCCACAATCTCGCTAAGTTCAAAAGCAAAATCAAATTCTGGTCTAGTCTGGTCTGGAGAAAACTGCCACTGCCGATTTTATGTCAAAGTTTTGAACCAGTCGACGATGATATAAAGAAAAACAGGTAAACTGGGGGTGTTCATGTTAACTTGTTTTCTTGATTGATTGATTGATTGATTGATTGATTGATTGATTGATTGATTGATATCTTCACTGACTAGTTCAATCCAGTTTATTTAATTATGCTTGTAGTTTCTTTATTAGTGCTATTAGTGCTATAAAACCAGCCAGTGTTTTTTTCGATTCTTCAGCTGAATTACTGGATTTGTTAAAAAACATAGACTTGTCATTATTATTAATTTGGATGTGTCTATTATTACCACTATTTTCACTGAATTCTCACTGAAAATCATGCGCCTCAAGAATATGAAAAAGCTACTGATTTTGGATGCAGTTTGCACATTTTAGTAAAGGGGGATATTCTCGATTCTGGCTTGGCAGTTGCAAAGTTGATGTATGATCCCTCAGCGTGAAACAGAAACACACTCTTGTGAAACTGAAAATCTATTTCTATTCGATACAATAATACCACAAATATTATATGTGAATGTGATTTATACCGGGTGAGTCAATAAAAACTTCCACTGTTTGAAACGCTACCATTCCCTGAATATCACAGCAATAACATTGAAACATTCTAGTTTAATAGCCGACATGGATTTAGAAATTTACTTGGCTAAACTCAGCCTTTCCTTTCTGGGGTTATGGGAAATTTTATAAAGAAAGCCCTTCCAAAAACCTGCAAAATTGAATGAAAATAAAGATAAAATTTCGCCAATTTTCCAGCCCTACAGCATCGTCAATTTATGCCTGCAGCAATGACAATTACTTTTTTTACTAATATGTTGTGAGCGACGTGTGGCAATAGTTTCAGCAAATATGCATAAAACTCTGTGTTAAATAAACTAAAATGCCAAGATTGAAAGCACTAAACATATCGGGCATAACCCTTCATCAGTAGTACTTTTTTTATTACGTGTTATCCCCTCGGATTTCGAAGTAAAGGAATTTTCATATATCCAATTTTTCCTATATTTATAATACTCAGAAAAATAAAAGAATAATAAAAAAACATGCTTTAGCCTTTCAGCTGTCAAAAAAACTTTGATTCATTCCAATACCTCAAGTATTCTCGTCATAACGAATTTTCAAGCATGTGAAATTCTTTTTGGTCCACCCAGTACTTACACGTCAAACAAAATCAACGGATTGTTTGTTTAAAAAAGAATTTACAAGGCAGATTACTAATTACGCTACCTAAAATTACTCTACAAAACACTACAAGGACGATACAACGTGAAAGCAACAGACCATGACTACCCTGTGGCCATTACATTGGAAAAAATAAAAATTAACGGGTGAATCAGTTCCAATGCACCACCCGCCCGCAAAGTCGCATCCAAAGAACCACCCAACCTGGTTCCGAGGGAGCCTCCTTTTGGGCCATGGGGACGAGGTTGAGAACCATCCAACCGATTCACAAGATAAATAAACAATTCCATCAATGTGTCAATGAAGCTTTCAACAAAATTAAAGGAAATGTAAGCATACAGTATAAAAGTGGCTCAAGCCACTTGTGGTCAAATTCTAGCCTATCAGATATCAGTATTTCCTGTTGACATAGGTCGGTTACCCAAATATGGTTCGGCACGTGTCACGGACTATTTTTTTTGCATGGCTATTTTTATCAAAGGCTTATATATGCTTAGATTCCTTTTAAGTCCAGGCCTAAATCAAGGATTGAAGTTAGTGTTTTAGCCCAATCTGTTGTGCGACCCTCGCTCTACGACTCTCCGAACAAGTGACACACCCTCCTGACCCACACATTACATAAAACTACATGCAAATACTTTGATAAAAATGAATTAACTTTGCAGTACTTTACGACAAGATAATTTACTGGTCCACACTTGGTCGTTGAAGTCGTTGAAATTGCTGGAGTCGTTGAGGTCGCTGGAACAAACGACCGTAGCGTCCCAAAAGACCTAAAAGACTGAATGTGAACGGCGAAAATAAACCCTCAACGATACTAACGACACCAAAGACTGAGTTTTGCAGTTCACATTCAGTTTTTAGGTCTTTTGGGCCGTTTGTCCCAACGACTCCAGCGACTCCAGCGACTCCAGCGACCCCAGCGACCCCAGCGACCCCAGCGACCCCAGCGACCCCAGCGACCCCAGCGACCCCAGCGACCCCAGCGACTCCAGCGACTCCAGCGACTCCAGCGACTCCACCAGCGACTCCAGCGACTGCAACAACCTAATGTGAACCAGGCTTTACGAAAACGGACTCGGTGGTTGAGTGAGGCATAACTATAAGTGATCTTTATATACGAATCGGCCAGGTTTTTATGTATTGTAGAGTCAACTGGAGTATATTTCTGGTCAATGGGAAGGTCTTTATCTCCATGTAATAAACTTTGCGCCAAAACCTCTTTTGAAAGATTAATATATCCAAATGGACGCAATGCAACAACTTCCCTGCAAAACTCCCCGTTCAAAATCTAACCTTATTTATGCCTTATCATCATAGAACCTGAATAGAACTGGGTCCCGCTCCACATGGGCCCGTCTTGTTTGTTCAAGTTGGCTAGGAAGCATCTATCACTTGACTCTCCACCTTTGTACCACCAACCTCCCTCGTGAACTGAAGCACAATTTATTGAATCTAAATCATTGTCCTGGTCAAAGGTCGAGAACTTCATTTTGTCGTGATAGGTGAGTTGGTCAGGTCTCTTCGATATTGCTGCTTCATACCCAGATATGTCAAGTGAGTAGCCTTCTGCTTCACTACCAATAGAGAATTTCTTGTAGAAGATTTCATCGTCATGCAATTTGATTTTCAGCTCTGTCTAAAAATTAATAAAAAATCATAATATAACGGGTGGTCCAAAAAAGTATCCCCAAGATAAGAAAATTGCTGAAAACGTTGTGAATGCAAGACTTTGATAACAGTTGTACAGCACTAAGTACAATATTTACTGTGATCAATGAAAATATTAGGTGAACATACTTTTATAAACACTGTTTTTAGATATAGTTTAATAATTTTAGCTAGGATGGATTGAACTGTTCAAAATAGTAGTCAAATGGTATGACCTTACAAGAAAGTAAAAGCACTCGCTTCGCTCACCCTTCAATATACTCATTTTCTATTGGGAACTTGGGTCCGGGTTTGGTAGGCTGTTTCTTAAATTTTAAGGCCATTTTGCTACCAACAGTTTCTTATGAGCCTCTTATATTGCTAATTAGAGCTAATATATTTTGTTAGAAGGGCTTCCAAATTACTTAGAAAGATCTCAAAACATGCTGTAACATAATTCACACTTAAACAATGTTAAAACATTTACTATTACTGTACAGTGTCAAAACATTTTCGAGTGACCGGGTAAAACTAAAAATGCAAATTACAAAAAGTTTCTTAGCTTTTTTAATTCAGGTAGTTCCTTAAATTTTAAGAAAATGAGCCTACAGTTTCATATAAGCTATTTCTTATGAAACAAGTGTATGCCTAGCGCATGCGGAGGGTCAATTCTTTCTCTAATATTAACATCCAAATATTTCGGACAGAAAAATTTCGAGCGAAAGAAATTCGGACAAGAAAGTTTCGGACATACAAATTTCAGAAAAAATTTCAGACACTTTTTGAAAATTCAGAAACGATTTCCTTTTGTACAGCTTTTCATCAAATCTTTCACTTGAGGAAGGTCACATCTGCATAGAATTAACATAATTCTGCATAGAATTAACATAATTTTAATCATCAAGGATCTGGACTGAATGCTTCAAATTCAATAAAAGTATCGTGAGCAACAAAATTTAGATAAATAGAATGTCGGATTCTTTTGAAGGTAATTCGGACGAAGGAATCGGACAAAATTTGGTCTGAAAATTTCATCGTCCGAAATTTTTGGATTTTAATACAGTAGCAAACTATTACAGTAAGACTTACTTTTTTGCCTCCTGACGTCAGCCTGTGAATTTTTTCCAATCCCATCCAATAACCAGACTCTTCTAAGCCTCCAAACCCTTCCAAATAATCTTTCCAACTTCTTTTAAAATTGAATGCAGTATTTTGTTTTCTTTGAATTAGAATCCATCCAGACAAACAAATAACTTTTTCGGCGATATTTGGCTTCGGATAAATCATGCGATATTCCTCTTTTCCTTTACTCGATCCTTGACAGTTTTTCCATCCTGAAATTGAACAATGTTGAATTTGCATTGTTAAAAAGACCGATTCTGTAACGATAACAACCGTTGCTTTTGATTGACACAACAGTAAAAAGCGAGAGGGAAGGAATAGACTGATTGCTTAAATCCCTTGTATCCTTGCGGCAAACCTTGCTCAACAGGGACTCACAATAAAACAATGAAAAAGATGACCGGCCGTGCTTAAGCCTATTCTAGGCTATCACCTCTCACAAACGAAATGCAGGCAGCAAGAAATCCATTAAGCACACAGTTAATGACGAAACCTTAGCATATGCATGGATTGTAAGATTCACACTGTCGATTGACGCTTGAATCACATTGGAATTGGTGGGCTCTTGTAGACTGATTGCATGTCGTAGTTTCGCTCCTCCGCCGAACTGATATACTAAGCGGTCTCGGTTTGGCTGGTGGTAGTCTCGTTTTGGCGAGCGATAACTATGGGACTCACTGTAATCAGTCTAGGAATCTTGTGAGCTGATTACCACCACAATGTCTTGTGCGAGGGCCTAAATAGGGTCAAGTTTTTCAGACTAATATTGCGAGTCTCTGTTGACCACAGCGACATCATCAAGTCAAAGAGCACAGGGAAAGAAGGGGCTTCAGGTAATCAGCCTATAAGGAAAGCACACAAAGGGATTTCTACGGCTTATTTGTCAAGCCAACAGTTAGAAGATGTGGATTAAGTCAATAAATTACAAACAACAATCTACGATACCTTCTGTTCAGCTCCTGAAATTAATAAACTAAATCTAGGTGGCAGATGTTTAGATCTATCCTTCTTCTTTCGAGAAAGACGAGAACATATTGATAATCCTTTCAGTATGTTAAACTTTGAGGACGAATTCAGCGTAAACAGAATAAACTGAAAATATGGCCAAAATAAATTTCGGCATCAAATATAGGTTTAGTGATTTTTGAGCCCTTTCCAGGCAATCCTGATGTCAAGTTTGAATCGTTTCAGGATATTTCATGTTCGCTTGCAGGTATCAAGTATAAATGAGCTAATGTTTTTCGGTTGCAATGAAGCTGAACTGATATTTTTGGGTAGTCTGAAAATTTCTCGGGTTAGCGAAACTATAACTATTGCAGTAACTCTGTCTTCCAGCTACCAAAACGATTCGAAGGAATAGCTATTCTTTGTTTAAACAAAGAGAGGATATGAAGATCCGTTGCAAAATCCAATTTTGATGAACTTTCAAATACCTGAAGATGAAAGGCAACAAAGTAGGCCCTTAACTTACTATCGCAACGTAGTCCAACTCTGTCACTACTGCAAGGAAAACAACTGTACCCTGGACATTCGCATGTGTCTTTACACAAGACATCCCCTGGGCATGGGTTCTTTTGTTGACAATTCTGGCCAATCTATTTACAAGAAAGAAAAACAGTAAAGCTAAAGTTGTAAAGAAACCATTTTAAGAAAAATGCAACGAGAAATGTCAAACAAAGTTATGAAGCAAATGACTCAATTTGTTTATGCGATCGTCACATTTTGTAAACTCGACAACTAGAGATCTCAGAGCCACTTTTAGGACAAGGAAACATCATTCTTGCACGATCAAGTGTACGAAAAGTCGTTTCAGTTATGCAATATTTTACATCAGAACGAGACTGAAAATAAGTGTGTCCACTTTTTCATAGTAATGTTATGAGTCCTTTAGATCGGAGGACTCATATATCTTCAAATCAAAGAACGCAGGGAAGTAAGAACACTGGAAATAAGTCTATGTGGAAGCTTCTAGCAAGACGATAAGATGTCAATGAGGAACATTTTACCATGATGGATTGCACTCTATGATCAAATTTCAATAGAATGAACTGCCGATTCCATTCTAATTGCAATGCATCTTGATAAACCCTCTTGCTACCAACTTTTGCAATATTGTCTATCAACATTTCCTTACCAATGGATAGGTATAATCCGTTGACTGGAAATTCCATCCTGGCCTACTAACTAAAGTAGCATTCTCTTGATCTCCTCGATCTTCAGTTGTTTTGCTGTTCAGTTCACAAGTTTGATCCCCTTGTTCTTCTCTGTTAATTGATTTGCATTGCTCATTGATCACACAATTAAATCGACATTCACGCTCACTTTTAAAAAGCAATGTCGCAATGACCGATCCTTGCAGAGCAGTATGATGTTTGATAATGCTGAAGTTAGCGAAATTTTTGCATGGTAGGCGTAGAATTTCAGCACTCGTTGTCGAAATTATGTACGTGATAGCTCTAGAAAAGGGAGGAGAATAAGATAATTTTAGATTGAAATCTGATATTATTACAGTTCGTTCATTTTTAAACAGCAATGTCTCAATGTTTGATCCTTGTAGAGCAGCATTAGGCTTGATTATGCTGAAGTTAGCGAAATGGTTGCATAGCAAGAGAAGAATTTATGCATGGAATGTTTGAAGCATGAGAGTCGTATACCTGAATACAAAAATATTATAGTGTGTTAATGATATCAACACCGCAAAGAAGCACTTTGAAAACAGAATTATATTAAACTAAATGTAGCCTATACAATTTTTGCACTAACTCCTTTTTAAAGCTTCTGCTCGACAGAGTGGTTTTTTTGCACAGTACGATTCAATGCTCTTGTTGTGCAAGAAGGAAATCAAAAGCTTGATTAAGGACTCTGATTTTCGTAATATCTCTAAATCCTGTTTTCGGCTCTGTCTGGAGCTTGAGACATTTTTAAAGCCTTGTTTTGTGAGAGATTCTCTGATTACACTTTTGAATACCCGTGCCTAAGAATGAGTTTTCTCATTTCATATTGAGATCGTTTGATTTGAGGAAAAAAGTTTCGGTATCAATTATCCTACCCTTGGGCCAGAAACTTCTTTTAAAAAATAATTACCCAGGGTACAATTACCCCCCCCCCCCCAAACAACTGAAACGCGGAATGAGCTGAAATTACCATGAGGCAGATGTTTCGAGCAAGTGCAAGGGAAGGAAACAAGAAGAAACCCAATCGCTGCTGGTGCCAAACATGAAGCATGATTGATGTGATCTGAAAATCAGCGCTGTAAAGTAGGATGGAATTTCTCAGATGCGATGAGCACAAACTGAAATTCATCTTTTTCTCTATATAAACAGGAAAATTACGTATGGCTTCGGCCGCCAGAATTTTAGATCAATTACGGTCAATCAATTTTAGATCATTTAAACAGACTATAGTCTGTCACGTGGAAATGCCCGCGAATAAGAACAATTGAAGTGTTTTGCATAAGTAATTTTGCGTTATGTTAGCTACCCAATCATTTTAGTTTATAGGAATTTATAAATGGTTTGAGAGCGGCAGGCTTTCAAACGTATCTACATTTTTCTGAATCACCCGGTATTCTCATAGAAAGCACTACATCTCAGTAAATCACAAATTCAAGCATAATTTCAGAGATACTATGAACCCAAAGTGCCCTACAAACAATGGCATTGAGGATATCGAGCACTTTTTGTTGCTCTGCCCATCATTTGAAGTCACCGATTCTCGGCAACCAAAGAAACCATAAAAGACCAACTATTTCTCTATGATTCAAGGGATCCGTGTCGGGCGGGCGGCTGATCGGCCGTTTATCAAACAGCCTCAGTTCTTCCTTGTCCAGCAATCAGGCATTTTCTTTCATCTGTAATTTTTTCTTTTGTATTTAATTCCTTAGTAAATTGTAAAGTGTCACTCATGGTGGGAACTCGCTGACTACGTGTCCTTTCCTGCAATGAGTGGAACAGTAGTTGTTTGATTTGATTTGATTTGATTTGATTTCACATTTTTAAGGAGGGTAGCCCTTCAGCAAATGCTGATTTTCAAGGGGCCCTCCATCTAAAATACAGTACAATGATGTTAATATAATATAACTAAAAGAAAAAAAAACCTATTTACAATAAATGGAATGATATAACCATTTTGGTGAAAAGTAGCGCTAGTAAAAGAACTTTCAGCTTGCTAACAATGACAATTTAAATGACTAGTCCCCAAAGGATACAACATAAGCAACATTAGTTGTTCCTTTTGTGCTCTAACACAATGCATGCGTTGTTTCAATTTTTGGAAGAGAAATAATATGATTGTCATGGTTTAGAAGGTCACACGTGAATGAATATGAATATAATTGAAGGCCTATTTTAGCAATCTTTCGAAACACCATTTTACTAAAATCGTTCGTAATTCTGGAACGGAAAGACCGATTTCGACCAAACAAAATTTCATATCTAAGTTAGCTTTTCTTCTATGCAATGAACTTTAAAGAAACGAATTTACAAATTAAACTGCATCAATAAAAATTGACAAACATCCCACGTTTTTTCTGCTCACCCGGTATAAAAAAACAAATAAAATCATTTGAAGTACCACGAAGAGATCTTCTCGCTGGAGTTTCTGCTTTTTCCCGATAAAGTTAATAAAAATATACTTCTGTTAACTCTGCGTTTTATCCATAAAACTGGTCGGTTTGATTAGAAATTCTAACCTCAGTTATAAGTCACACAACCACCTTGTCTCTTTTAGTAAACGTTATTTTGTTTCTAGTAGTTAAGTGTAGTTGTATGTGCTTTCCCTTTTTCATGTAATGGCCAAGGGGTAGACGTAGTTTTTGCTCCCCATGGTCAGTGGTGAAGCCACGGGGGTAAATGGGGGGGAGGTAAATACACCCCCACTTTTCTGAAAATATAGTAATTTAGATGCGGCCAAAAATGACATAAAAACCATAGGGTAGGGGTAGGTCTGTATTCAGTTTTCAATCTCGTTTTCTTAGTCACGTACTGCCAAGATGCGATTTGATCGCAGCTACAGGCTGACTTCTACGAGACCACATACATTGACACTTGTGTTCAAGATTAACTATATCTATTTTAAATACGTTATGATAGGACACATTTGAAGTTTTACAGTTTGTAATGCTATTTGTAATACAATAAAAAACCCCGCAGAGAACTTTCTCTCATGCATTTCATCTGTTGGTTTATCTCTAAATCTTTTTAAAAAGGGCGTATCTCTATGTTCAAAAAGGGCGTTTCCCTAAGATCTGAAGAGCGTGGCCCTGAAAAATTTGCCAGGGGCTTCGCGCCCGGACCCTCATCATTACTTACCTCCCACTTCGCGGCGGCCGGCGCCGCCGCTGCCCATGGTATAGTCCTAGTAGTAGTTGTAAAGTAACTTGTAAGTAGTGTAATTAGTAATATGTATTGTAAGTTTTTAAATGGAAGGTATGAAAACATTTCCTACTACAAGATAGATGAAAAGTTTCGAACACCCATAAATATTTAATGGTACCTTTGCGAACCAACTCTAATTGAGCAATTTCGTAATACCTGTGAGATAAAGTCAAACCCTTTTGGAAACATATTAATATTATTCTTTTAACATTTCAATTAAATTTTTATGTTATATTTCACTCAAACTGAAATTAACTTTCTGTATGGTTGTTTGGTGGTACGCTGAAATTTAATGGTGCACTTATGATTCATAATATTAATCGTTTAAGTTTGTCGTCCATCCCTCTGCTTTAGCGATTGGTTTTATCTAGTTTTATAATTATTGATACATATGGATGATTTACTGGTTACACGCTCTTTTAAGCATAATGCTCATTCAACAGAATATCAGTCCTGAGTTATGTCTACGTAATACGTTTCTTTAAAAATCAAACAATGTCATCATTATTAGGTAGCATCTGTACGGTAAAAACCCGCGTATAAGCACCTAGTGGATTAAGAACCTACAGGCTGAAATTGTCAAATTTTCAATTGTTTTATAAGAGCCAATCCATTGCATTCATTGTTTAAGAACCCAGGCTGACTTGGAAAATAGTAGGTTCTTATACGTGGGTTTTTAATGTACAACATTGATCTAAATTGGCATGCAATTAGATATGAAACGGATTAATATTCTATGTTTCAGTGCTACTACTGTACACCATTACGTTTGGCAATGACAGGATCAGAAACTTTCCGTTCATCCCGTAAAGCTCCTTTCATAGCAGCTAGGCCTAGAATAAACATTAAAAAATAAACATAAATAAAAATAAGATACTAAAAACACATCTGCTAAAATGTCAAACGTTTCGATATAAAATCTACGTCAGTAAAAATAAGATAAATAATGGAACAATACTTACAAAACAAGAAAACAACATGCAGCCATCTTTTTAAGCAGATATTGCGACTGTTGTGCTGGGATTATTCTGAGGTTTGCTCGCAAGTTACTGAACAACACTTTAAACAGACCCACAATAAAAATATTTACCAGTCTTTTGCTGGTGGCTACCTAAAGAAAATTCACTACATCAAGTCGGTCCATAACGATTTAGCAAATAGAAGTTTGTTGCCAAGAAACAAAATCATAAGATGTGAACAATCTAAAGTTATTACAATCGTTGTAGTTATCGTCAAAGGCGTAGGAGGCGCGGGCTGGAGGCTGCAGCCCCTCTAATGATCCGAAATGTATCGCATTTCAGGCTATATGCGGGCAATTTCAACTCAACGAAGCCATTATACTCGGCCAAAATCAATAATAAGCTCCCTAAACGTCAGGCATCCCCATGCCGATGGTTATCGTGTTGCTGTTGTTGCGAGGAGCGATAACTGGGACAATGTAATGGGTCTAGGAACGATCAGCATTAAATGTGCTGCAGAAACTCTTTGATGCTAGAATGCTAGAGGGAGTATTACAATAGGGTGATATTCAAAATGACATCTTTTTGGGGTACTTTGAAATCAAGCATGATTCTGTCAGGCATCATTTTAACGTGTGCTCCTATGGATTCGATGCACTTGCAGGCACCAGTTTTGAAGGTGAGAACTTTTTGATAGCAATGATGAATTACTTCGGAAGCACAGAATGCATAGAGTGGTATTTTAAAGTTTCCAGAAGAGCAAAGGGAGAGATTTTTGTAAAAACAAAAGTGGTGCATTTGTAGAGTACCATTTCAGAGAAAGATAGCCCGGGTGGGTAACTTCCATATGAGGCTGTTTGCGAAATGGTTGATTAGTTGTCCATCCGACATGGATTGATGTCTTGAATTATAGAGAAACAGTCAAATCTCATAAATATTACAAATAGCAGAGAAGCGGATTCTGGTCCAGTGGGACCGAACTGCCCAACAAGAAAAACTACCCAGTTGATATTTTGGCCTTAATTAACAAAAACAATTCCTTGTCGGATCGACAAATGATCAATCATTTCACAAACAGCCTCATATATAGAGCAACGGGAACGTGCCGCCNTTGTGCTATCGCATAGTTGAAAAACAGTCGACCACTATATATGTGTGCGGCTTAGAAATAGAACATGAAGACCTCTGGCAACTTGATGGGTTAAAATTTGCCAGGCATCACAAGAGAATGGTTCAAACTGCTTTCACATAGCCGCACACAGCTTCAAATGCTCTTCCAATGAGTTGAGGCTACTTTCAGGCCCTTTCAGAATGGTCTATTGCCTTTAGATTAAACAGCTACGAAAGACTAGGCTCTGCTCGGCATGGCAGTGGCCCGAGATATGAACCAACCCAAACTCTGCCGCAAGAGAATACAGTTTCGCAAAGGATGATGGTTGACCAGGGCCTTTTAATCGTCATTCATTGTGGTCCGTTCAAAACAGGCCCTTTGATGAATAATTCATCCATGGCCAAGCTGTTTAGACGATTATTGTCGCGTTGTCTGTTTGTCGGCATGTTTGACGTTCACAAGCCTACTTGTTTTGTCCAAACAATGTCTGTAATGTTTACATTCTTAATTCGTTTGTAACCAAACTTATGATCTAACCCTGGCTTGATCATCTTTTGTAGTTTGTTGTGAAACTTTTCTTGCTCTTTGGAGCGCCGTTCAATGATTGAACTTCATGTTGGTATAAGTCCACCATCTTACTTTCTGCTGTGCAAAATGTCTGGATCACAGGGGTTCAAGAGATTACAGGCTCGCAAAGGATGATGGTCGACCAGGGCCCTTTAATCATCATTCATTGTGGCGCGTTGAAAACAGGCCCTTTGATGAATAATTTATCCATGGCCAAGCTGTTTAGACGATTATTGTCGCGTTGTCTGTTTGTCGGCATGTTTGACGTTCACAAGCCAAGTTGTTTTGTCAAAACAATGTCTATAATGTTTATATTTTCAATTCGTTTGTAACACAACTTATGAACTTATAATTTGATTCGATACAAAGATAGATTGTTAAGACTGAACAGAACCACCCTGAAGTGATGAGGATGACGTATTGATTAACAAAGTGGTCAAGACTTGTTCTTAATTTTTAGCGATATGAATGGCCGTAACAATGCAGTCGCTGAGATCATGGGTGGTTAGACACTGCATGTGTGCTTTATGGAGGAGCGCCGCAACTAATATACTTCTGTGGAGGAAATTTTTTATCCCTTAACAACAGAACCTCCTTAACAACAGAACTTTCAAAATGGCGGCTGAGACAAGGATAGGAAACAGAATCACTCTTATCATGAAGGCAATGTAAGTACAACTGCGGTGTCTACCTACCCATGCTGAGATGAGATGCAACTGATTTTATGTTATGATCTGAGCCACACTAACAACCTGATAACGAAACAAACATGTGATGGGACAAATACATTTTAGCGGATATGGTTTCAAAGGAAAATGGAGGTTGAATTGAATTGCATCGTTAAAACTGAATACTGATTGGCTATCTAGACAATAGCGATCGAAATTATACTAACTGATTCGATAATACGAAATTCGAGCTTGATCTGATTGATTCGTTCTGGTACTTAGGGGCCAAAAACATATCGATTTTTTCCCAAACAACGTCGTTTGGACGTTTTGGGAGGGAGGGGTTTTGCTCAAGACGTTTTCAAATTGAGATATTACATCGAAAAAAAGAATTATAAAAATAAATTAAAACCTGTAAAATTTGAAAGTTGTCTTCGTCAACTATCTTTCACTGTCAACAAAACTTTTAAATAAACTCAGCTCTTAAACTCTTTAATCTACAGGGTGTCCCAACAAAATTTGTGTTCGATTTTTGCGGCTGCTGCGGAAGCTCAGCTGTACGTTCTGTTGTTTCGTTCTTGATACAGTTGCATAGAATTGGCTTCAACTTAGAGTTTGAGACCTTATTTTAGCCAGTCTGACAAGTGGTTGCTGATTTATGGCACAAGAAAGTTGAAGAAGTGATTGCTTCAAAAACAGTATTTTCTTTGTTCTCCAAAAATGCCAAAATCACGTAAATTTTGAAAGGGTTCTAGCATTGTATTTGAATTTTTTTCTACATGTGAAAATGCTATCAGTAAGCAATACAATTAACTCTAAAGTCTAGAAAAAAATTCCAACACAGCAATAGAACTCTTTCTTGCAGTATTTGCTTGATTATGGCATTTGTGGAGAACAAAGAAAGTGCTAGTTTTGAAGCAATCACTTTTTTGACTTCCGTGTGCCATAAATCAGCAATCTACAAAATCTAGGCCTATTGGGGGCCTATTGTATGAACAAAATGTTGCATATATCGGAATTTAGGTCCTGAACGTTTTGTAGGGGGGGGGGGTAGGGGGTCTAAACGAAAACGTCCAAACGACGTTGTTTGGGGCAAAATCAATATGTTTTCGGCCCCTTATAAGCCGTCAAAATGACCTAAACAAGGCCCAGGGTAGACTGATTACGTCGTCGTAGTTTCGCCCTTTGTCACTACAACAGGCCTAGAGCTGCAGTGGGAAGCGGTGATCATTTTCTTCTTTTTCGAAAGTTTCGAAAGTTCCCAACTGGTTCAGCATGTTTGTTCTTGATCTCGACACTGATCCATTTACCATCAAAATTTGTACTAAATGAAGACCTAGGGAAGGATACACGAAGGATATAAATTGTGTCAGCTAAAGTGCAATCCAGCCAACATTTCGAGTCCTGAGCGATAAGAGTGCTAAACCAGGGAAGATAGAACCATAGAACAGAGTTAACGTATTGATGCTGGATAAAACTCGCATTCATTTGGTGATAATCGTATCTTATGATTTGGTGTGTGCTTCAAAATCAGGCCCGTGGAGAAGCACAATTGACAACAACGCTAAAGATGGCAGCCGCGCAAAGCATGCTGGTAAAAAGCTCCCTGACGACCACCTAACGACATAAAAAATTTGGTTTGCCGTTTCGGCTTTTCGGCTAGTAAAGTTCGGAACAAGTAATCAATGTAAACAAATAGGACAATTTTGTAATTCGAATATTCGAATGCGAATCTTTAATTGATGAAACTTTGATTCAAATCAAAACTTTACTTTTTCTGCTTTGGAAAGGTTTTCTTTCGAACCATGTTGCATTCGAATTCAAGGTCGATTCGAATTCAAGATAGCTAGTCGAAACGACAGACCAAAATTTGTATGTCGTTAGGTGGTCGCCAGGGAGCATGCTTTGCAGCAAACAGAGACGTAGGAACCGGGGGGCACTGGGGGCACTGGGGGCACGTGCCCCCCCCCAAGATTTTGCAAAAAATGAGAAATTGCCCTTTTTTGCTTGTGGAAATGCCCCTCTAGCTTAAGGAAGAAAGTGCCCTTGAAGCGTCGTGCCCCTCCAAGTTTAAGATGCTTCCTACGGCCCTGGCAGCAAAACACAATGGAGTCTTTCGAACCGCCATCTTTAGCGTCATTGTCAATTTCCCGCACATTTAAAGCCATCTCGATACTTTGCAATATTTCTTGAATAGACCTATTTGGCTACGGTTTGTTTACACCCAATATAAATCATATGACCAGACTCTTGGGAAGATTTTGCATTGTTCTACTTTTTGCATTCATGGCACAAGTTTTCATGGCTCGAAAAAGAAATGAAAAGATTTTTATCAAGAGCTTGATCACTTGACTTGAATTGAGTGTTAAACAAGCCTCAGCAGAAAAGGTCTATAATTTTGTTCTCGCCAAAATCAATGAACGTAATTCCAAATGAAAACGTCTATTCCACGCTATGCAAAAACCAGGCCCCAAGAACTCAAAAGTGATGAGAGACGTCAGTTTGTGCCAATATAAATATTGTATGTGTCATATTAAAGAAACATTAATGCAGTCATGGTGCTCCCAAAATCAAAATTACAGTGTGTATCTTTGCAATTATGTGCAGCCTTTTAAACAGTAGCTATTCGCCCACAGTAGACTTACAATCTTCGTCCTAGTAAGATATTATTATCTTAACTATTACCCCCTTCATTGCTGCCTTGTTAGATAGAATTTTTGATCTTCCCGTCATGGTTCTATCTTTTTTTT
>REGM01000008.1:2394439-2418112 GCA_004194415.1 Aurelia aurita | reverse complement strand
TGGTTGGTATGGGATCGTCACTGAATTTACAGCCCCAAGTTCCGCTTCTCCTGCATTAATAAAGCTTCTTGATCTGGATCCATCAGTATCTTACATTTTTAACGCTTAACTAAGGATAACTTCGACGGTTATCAGTTGTAAACTTCGTATTTACAACGATGCAAACAGTAGGCCGCATGCGAGAGTTATGCAGCTTTGTTGTCGAGACTGATCAAGTGCAAACATCGTGACGTCACAGATTTACATGCTTTGTCACTCGTACTAGTCGTTTTTAAACCCCCCAAAACAAACTTTCCCGTGCGAATTTTCAAGTTATTTTTCGTCTTACGTTGCAATGATAGGTCGAAGTTTCAATTTATGACAAAAAATGCACATGTAAAATTTCATTTCATAGGCACCTTAAGCATGTTGTTAGTTTGTATTTGAAACGAAAAATTGTGTTGCTGTTGTATCTTATGTTGTTGAGTCTTCATAAACCGTATCCATCAATCAAAGGTCTGTTATTAATCAACCAGTTTTCATAAAATTATAGTGTTGTTTGTGTAGACAACACAATTAACCCTTTTGCAAATGTAGAAAAAAATTGAACACAACGCTAGAAGCCTTTCTTTCAAAATTTAGTGGATTTTGAGAAGTGCTGTTTTTAAAGGGAATCTAAGGATATAAAAGTGGCTGAAGCCACTTGTAGTCAAATTCTAGCCTATCAGATATCAGTATTTCCTGTTGACGTAGATCAGTCACCCAAATATGGTTCGGCACGTGTCACGCCCTATTGTGTTTGTACGGCTATTTTTATCGAAGGCTTGTATATGCTTAGATTCCCTTTAAAGCAACTACATATTTTGCCTTTCCTGTGCCATAAATCAGCAACCACTAGTCAGATTGAGTCAAACAGCCTATTCTATACCTCACTGTAAAAAATGGGGCCATTGATGTTACAACTCCTCCACAGCAGCCACAAAATAGGGCACGACGTTTTTGGGACACCCTGTACATGCGAAAAGAAGTTGCAAAACGAAGACACGTCATATAAACCTAAACATCCACCACATGAATTACTCGTCTCCGCCAGAGAAGTTGAGTACTCGGCGATGCAACTCTTCTATTTTTATATGTAATTCAAACACTTAAAGGGAATCCTAAGCATATATAAGCTATTGATAAAAATAGCCATGCAAAGACAATAGTCTGTGACACGTGCCGAACCATATTTGGGATAACTGATCTATGTCAACTACAGGAAATACTGATATCTGATAGGCTAGAATTTGACTGCAAGTTGCTTGAGCCACTTTTATATGCTTACATTCCCTTTAATGATCAGCTTCAGAATAAAATAAATAAAATTCCAAAAGCAGATGGTTCGATTCATTCTTCCATGGTTCAGTGTATCTTGATTAATCGGCTGTAGAAACCCTTTGTTTGCAATTGCTGACAGTTTTATAAAGAGAAATCAACAGATACTATCGTTACAAAATGTTTCCTTCTTCTTTTGATGGGGATTTGACAGCTATAACTAACTCCATGTAGCATTTAAGTCTTAAAGGGGCCGGGGCAAAGAATTTCTGTCGAAAGTATGATTTTACAGTCTTTTGGTAGGCCATATCACAAAGATTTTTTGCTACCTTTTCAAAATGAAAGCGTCATTTTGCTGATGAATTCTTATAATTCACAGAGGAAAAACAAAACATTCACATGTTGTAAGATTGCAGAGATATATACATATTTCGAACAGTCACTTCGGACTAGTTCACCCAATCCACCAAAATAAATGCAAAAACATTAGGCACATGCCTAAAACAATAGATATTGCAGGTTTGTTTACAGTTTCATGTCCCAGCTCCTTTAGAAACGGTAAGATGAAGCAGTTAGACCACTTGGTTTGCAGATAATGCATTAGAGTATGACACAGAAAATAAGAAAATGTTTTATCCCCAATTCTTACCATGATTCTCCTGGTATTTTTATAGGAGGTAAGCTAAGTGAGAAAATTTTAAATCTTCTAAATTCTATGGAATACGTTTCCTTTTCTTGCAACTGATTTTAAGCAATGATCCATTCTTACAGCTAATGACACAATACCTTAAAGTTCGATCATCTACCGTGTGAGTCAGAAAAAATGTGGGGTGTTTAACAAGTCATATTCTGGTGAAAAACAAGCCAAGTCGGGTGTGTTGAACGTTTATTTTGTAGGAGAATGATTGAATTAGTTATAGAAATTTAGTTTGTTAAAATAGGCCATTTATTTCTGTATCTATTTGCAATTTTGTGACATAGATATTTTCGTGAACAAAGTATCGTTAGCATAAGAACTTTCTGCTTCATAACAATGACAGTTATTAGTTACAAGGGTACAAAACAAATAACACTAATTTTTCCTTTTGTATTCTAACACAATTCATACCTTGTTTAAATTTTTTGGATAGGGAAACAGTAACTTTGTCATGGTTTAGCAGTTTACACGCGCATGAATATGAATCTAACTGGAGGCCTATTTTAGGAATCTTGCAATGCACCATGTTACTAAAATCGATCGTAATTATGGAACGTAAAAACCGATTTCGACCAAACAACTTTGATATCTAAGTAAGCCTTTCTTCTATGCAATAAACTTTGATGAAACGAATTTACAAAGTAAACTCCATAAAAAAATTGGCAAACACCGCACGTTTTTTCTGACTCACCCGGTACAGTATAAGCAAACAAGGAAGCGAGTATCAAGTATACCTGTATCAATTTTTCTTCCAATAAACTTCACTCTAAATCAGAATAAAATCAGTAATCAACTTACAAGGAAATTTGAAGAAATCGAAGCATGATTTCCAGTCAGGTGAGCATCCAAACGAAAGTGATTGATTCTGACGGGATTCTGACTGAATATCAGAAAGCTGCGGCAAATATACAGAATATTTGATTGTATATACTAATTATTGATACAACAAACATGTGTTGATACTATTGCAAATGTCAACAAAGCGATAACATGCTGCTTATTTTGAGAAAACAAATACCACTCTTTACGGGCTTGATTACATGGGAGTTTTCACCATATGGCTGGCCTTTCAGCCCTCTTGCCAGAGGCGAAATTCCAGCTCCCCTCTCTGTTGAACGACTTGTAAACTTGTATTTGCACAGAGACTGGTTTGGGCTTTAGTGTAAAGCATTTTTCTCTATAAACTCACAGGTAAAATTTTACTGGTAAGTCGTTATATCTGTGTATGTAAATTATGTATCATTTTAGGTAGTTTATCTTTATGCTAGTGTTTCTACTCCATTTATTTTACTTAATTCTACTGCACGCAGCTAAATAAATGATGAATATTATCATTACTACTATCTAAACCTGCTGGTAATAGTTAATGCTCGATTGTATTTACTAATTATTGCTACAACATAAATTTTTTTATACTAATTCAAATGTCAACAAAACGACAGCATGCTGTTTATTTTGTCAAATAGATAACCACTCCTTAATTTTAATTGTAGCTCAAGGCCTGCATTGCATTCCGTAGCTCATCATCTCTTTGATTGCATAATCATGTTGGCTTGAATTACAGGCGCGCAACTAGAAATTTTACAGGGCAGGGGTCGAAACCAAAAAAGGGCACGCTCCTGATTATTTCTCCTGAGAGTTAATTTTCAAATTCAGAAACCGAAGGCAGAAATCAAGAGATATTTCTTCTACATTTGCTTCTGTAAAACATACCAATCAATAAAGATGTCAACTCGCAGCGCTAGCGATATGACAGTGGATAAAGGAAGCGAGCTATGTGGGGGTCCGGGGGCTTGCCCCCCGGAAAAATTTTTAAAATCACAGCCTCCAGATCATTGGAGAGCGCATATCTCGAAAAGTGATTAAAACTGAGAAGAGAAACCGGGCTGATAAATACAAGAAACAATCGCGTTTAAAAGGCTATCGGCTTGTAGCCTTTTAACAATTAACTGGAGTGCTTGCCATGTACTGGGCGCACCACAAAAACTCCATATATTTGAAAATTCGTTATACAGAGACTACTTGATAAATTGGAATGAATCAAAGTTTGGTTGATAGCCGAAAAGCTGAAGTATTTTATTTTTTATTTTTTCTATTTTTCTCAGCATTGGAATATACCCTAGATATATTAAATTAAATTCATGAAAATTCCTTCACTTTAGANTGCATAATCATGTTGGCTTGAATTATTAGCTTTTATATTTGTCGCTATGTCAGTTGCAGTTGCCAACGTAAACTAAGCTGATGATGATGATGATGATGATGATGATGATGATGATGATGATGATGATGATGATGATGATGATGATGATGATGATGATGATGATGATGATGATGATGAGTACATTCGTTTACCAGGTGATCCAATAGAAACTAATCAAAATAGGCATCGAAAGTCTGTCTCAAATTAGATGTCACTTGAGATTTGCGATAACGCAAAATCACTGGTGCAAAACACTTCAGTTGTTGTTATTCGCGGGCTTTTTCACGTGACATCTAATTTGAGACAGACTATAGTTTGTTATTTTTACTAGTTTGTTTAATTTAGTTCTAATTACATTCTTAATTGATCTAAAATTCTGGCAGTCGAAGCCAGACGTAATACAGTACACAAGCAATAATGTTGCGTTATTGCAGTACAACAACAGCAACAGACTAGTTGTATTGAACTGAATAGCCTGAATAGCCTATGGTCTCATAGCGGCAAGCGGCAGGAAGAGTCCACGAGTAGAGATCAGATCTAAAAATTAATATTCCATTGGGCCTCCTGTGATCAGGTTGGAATTTTTAGAAGATCGGCATGAAAACAGTATTTTTAACAAACTCTGATTGCTCGTAAACCTGGGCATATACAGGGCGGGCGGAAAGTTTCTAACCTCTGCCCTTAGGGACCGTTCATCTTTTATAGAGGGGTTGGTACCGAAGAGAAATGTTTTCTGGTCCAAATAATCTTCTTACCCAACTCAACTCAAAAGGTGATGGAAAAACATCTATCAACACCTTTTTATGTCAGAGAATTTCTTTTACCCAACACATTTCTCTTCGGTACCAACCCCTCTGTAAATACTAAAGGGTCAAAAATACTGGATATCAATCAATGTTGTACAGATAATATACCTCATTTTGACATTGTTTAGTTTTCAAAGTAAGATATTTCATGCACATAACTCAGAGCTTTAAGGAACAACATACAACAACTTAAAAAAACATGGCGCTTGGAAAGGTGGACAGAAAGCGACTGCCGCCTTCTGAAAATGCAAAATCGACAGGACAACGTAGAAGATCGACACAGAAAACATGCACCAAAGTAGGTCTAATAGTTCTGATTCTTGATACCACTGGATAAACCCCAAACATATTCCGCTTTTCCTACTACCCATGGTAAAATGATAGATGGTGAACTTGAAAATATAAAAATCATGAACTTTGCCACTAACTTTCCAGCCTACCAACAAACAACCACATAGAAAGTTAATCTGAGTGAGCTGTAACATCAAAATTTAAATGGAAAGTTAGGCCCGTTTTATAAGTCGCGCCGCGCCGTGCCGAACCGAGTGAATTCAGACAAATTGTGTCTGGTTCGGCGCGGCGCGACTCTTATAATAAAACCAACTTGACACTTGGTTCGACTGAGTCGAACCATACGCCAAAGGCCTCTCGTCTGGGTCGACCCGGTGCGACTTATAAAACCAATTTCAGTCGCGCCGTGCCGCACCATACTCACACATGCATACTACAACAAAAACTGTCGCAATATTATCAACATTTTTTGTAGAGAAGAAGAAGATGTTTATCCTTACATCAAGTTTCGCATTTAACCAAAGAAACTTCTGAAATTGAAAAGAAAATGTTTAAAACTTCCAATTGTGCGCATGCGTCATTATGGTTCGGCACGGCACGACGCTACACAATTTTTCTTCTTATAAAACAGAGGCGCTCCAAGTCGAACTAAGTTCGAACTCAAATTCCACTGGTTCGGCACGGTGCGGCACGACATATAAAACAGGCCTTAAACTCATGGTAAAGATTTCTAGAAAAGGGATTAACTTTGCCTTAAGTAGTTATTTCGGAATGAATTAATTAAAATTGGTTCCCAAAAGTACCATTGAAACTTTATGGATGGAGGTCAGAACTTTTCGTCCACCCTGTATTTTGAAATGGAAACACAGGTGGCGGAGAAAAATTGCAGATTTGATAAAATTTGATCTTAATTGTGTTAATTGTGTCAATTGTGTCACAATTGTGAAACATTGTAGATTTGATAAAATTTGATCTTACTTGCCTGTTAATTGTGTCACATTTATCTCATGTCTTCCCTCTGTCAGTTCCTCCGCAACTACAACAACACAACACAACGCACAACACCATGTGGGCCCAAACGGATACAAATAGAAGCTGAACTGATAGAGAGAAGACATGAGAGAAATGTGACACAATTAACAGGCAAGTAAGATCAAATTTTATCAAATCTACAATTTTTCTCCGCCGCCACCTGTGATGGAAACTAAGGGTGTGTTTGATTGGTAATTCCTAACCTACCAAATTCTGAAAACAGTAGACTTCGCAGAGACGGAATATATTTCCCAATCAAACACAAAAATCTTCAAAACAGCAGGTTTCGGAATCACCTCCAGAGTTTTGCTAATGAAATGAGAATCTCTCCAAAGTCTGCCAAACCTTCTGACTTTTGGAGCAGAAGGTCCAGAAGGCCTTCCAAACCTACCAAACCTACCGTTTTGAGAATTTCGAAGCCAATCAAACGCGAATTCCGAGTCTACCAAGTCTACCGTTTTCAGAATTGGTACCAATCAAACACACCCTTAAAGAGTTATTTCCTCAGTTTTATCATCATCTCAGAAGNGAAACTAAGGGTGTGTTTGATTGGTAATTCCTAACCTACCAAATTCTGAAAACAGTAGACTTCGCAGAGACGGAATATATTTCCCAATCAAACACAAAAATCTTCAAAACAGCAGGTTTCGGATTCACCTCCAGAGTTTTGCTAATGAAATGAGAATCTCTCCAAAGTCTGCCAAACCTTCTGACTTTTGGAGCAGAAGGTCCAGAAGGCCTTCCAAACCTACCAAACCTACCGTTTTGAGAATTTCGAAGCCAATCAAACGCGAATTCCGAGTCTACCAAGTCTACCGTTTTCAGAATTGGTACCAATCAAACACACCCTTAAAGAGTTATTTCCTCAGTTTTATCATCATCTCAGAAGATTTGACAATTACACCTCCCCAGAATGGTTGATCTTGGATATTTAAATTGTTATAGATGCAAGCTGACGGATCCCCTATTGACCACCAACCAAGGCAAGATGAATCGAAGGCTGTATATGTCAAGAATTTCAGACCATTGAGCTTGCTAAGACCGTCCCCAGCATTTCCTGAATAGCCACCAACTGTTAGTGGATAATCATCGGCACGAGCACCAACTTTGAACAAATCATACTGTGCCCAAAATTGCCTTGAATTATCGTCGACGAGGTTGATGCGCAGAATCGCAGATCTGCCACTGCTTGTGAGAAGATTCAAATTGTTCAAGCCAATCCAGTAGAAATTATTAAAGTTAGTCTCTATTTCGAAGACAAGATACAACACGTTCGTGTTCTCAAGGAAATTGGATTTCCTTTGGACTAAAATCCAGCCTCCTTCCAGTGTCATCTTGCAAAATACGCGGAGGTGTGAGGCTCCTAGCGGTTTGATCACATGGTACCCACTCTTGTGTGAGCCACGCTCATATATTGTTTGGCAATCTGTTCTTGTATCTGTGAAAAACAAACGTTAACAAAGTTTAAGCTTTCGGGTCAACAAACGAGTATACAAAAAAGGTTTCAAATAAAATGAAGCAATGGGCGGATAAAAGGTTTTGTCTTGAAACAGCAGAAAATGCTGCACTACGGTCTGGCAAACTATGTCTGATGGCCACTCTCCTTTGCAGAGGCTGTATTACCGGAGGACGGATAGGGCGGATGATACAGCCTCTGCGAAGGAGATCCTTCATGGTGCCGAAAGTTGACTTTCGTATGATCTGAAAGTCATTTCTGGTCTAGGTTCTCTTTGTCTTGCTTTTCATTCGGTGCACAAAGGATCATGGTTGACAAGGAGCCTTTACCGACACCTTTTCACGTGTACAACGGGACAGTTATAGCCACACAACTGGTTTTTGGGCAACTTTTGCGGTTTCTTTCTTTATTTGCAGCTTGAGCTAATTCTATTTGTCTGCTATCGCGAATCGCTTAGAAATGGCGTGTCAGTCAAAAGAAACTGATACCATAGTTGCAAAATCTGCCCTTTTTGTCATCATTTTAAACTTTGGAACGATCTGGGTTTTGAAGTCAATGCTGGTTGTGGCAAAAAGTTCAAATTTTTTTGCAATTTTTTATATTTTGAAGTTTCACAACTCGTCTCGTCTCGTCCCGTCTCGTCTCGTCTTGTCTTGTCTTGTCTTGTCTTGTCCCGTCCCGTCCCATCTCGTCCCGTCCCGTCCCATCTCGTCTCGTCTCGTCTCGTCTCGTCTCGTCTCGTCTCGTCTCGTCTCGTCTCGTCTCGTCTCGTCTCGTCTCGTCTCGTCTCGTCTCGTCTCGTCTCGTCTCGTCTCGTCTCGTCTCGTCTCGTCTCGTCTCGTCTCGTCTCGTCTCGTCTCGTCTCGTCTCGTCTCNCCTGTCGAATTTGATAATCCAGGACGTGGGCAAACCAAAGGAAACAATGGAGTGTTTGGGTTTTCCTTTGTCCTATTTATAGAACTGCGTCATATAGCTCAGGTCATTCAACAACTTTGTAACGGATCAAAACTGTACCGAACAGATGCAGTGTAAACGTGGTCTGAATTTACCTGGAATGGGATAGCACTTATATCCAGGGCATGAACAACTGTCTTCACATAGAGCGTTTTCTCCACATGGTTGAGTGTCTTGGCAAATTTGACCAACCTGAAACCAGATTCCAAAAACATTTTCAAATATTCCAAATTTTCAACTTGGAGCTTCCTTTCAAGTAAGTGATCACTAAAGGGACAAATTTGGCAATTTAAAAAAAATTAGGTGATTAATCCTAAGTAATTGTGAACTGGAAACATCCGAAGAGAGGGCTGCAAGGCAAGAATAAAATATAACTTCGAGAACTTAAAGCAACGATGGGAAAAGAATATACAAGCATTAACAATTATTCACGACCCTTTATAGAAAGGAGCCACAGACACCTGCATGGACAGAGCAACTGCAATGATAAAAGCAATAGTGGCAAAATAACAGACAGCGATCTGAGCAAAAGGCGCAGAGGGACAACTTTCATGGCAAATGAGGAACCAGCCCGGGGGGGGGGGTACATAACATGTTGATGGTACGGGTATGTGCCGCCCATATGGATGGGTTTTTGGCCTAAAATTCTCTAAACAAGGGTCATTTTTCGGCAGATGTTCCTTAAACATGGGTCGGTTGGGCTGGGGTTAAAAAAAAGGGTTAAAAACGGTTAGTTTTCCACCAAAATTCATCATAAAAGTGGGTGGCTTTCTGAAAACCGGGCGGCGGACCCCCGCCCATCCACAAGTCCTGAACCCTCCCCCCCCCGGGGAAACCAGATCAATGACGGGAACTACATTAACAATGTAGATCCGAGCAGCAGGTTTCATAGATCACGTATGAGAGAGCAACGAGGGTAATGATGGTAACTAAATCAAACAGCAACAAAGGCAACTAATTTCACTATAGTTACTAAAGGAAACAGCAAGAGCAAATAGGGCAACTGGAGCAAGCACAAATTTAGTCTTCAACTCGAAATTAGGTTAAAGCAGCAATATTTGATCAAGTCTGCTAGATGTGGTTCCACAATCATCGTGCCTAAGGTCACTAATTGCTGTTAAAATGGTTAAAATAGCTGCATTTTCTACCGGGTTTAAAAGATTATCAACATTGGCTACTTTAGAAGCTCTCCGCAGGCAGGGGCTAGGAATGTTGAAGCGCGAGCGAAGCGAGCGCTTTTTACTTCCTAGTCCCATATGAACAGTGACTGCAATTTACCTCTCCTGTCAGCTTCGGGTCTGGCAAGAGAGGTTTCTCCTGGGTAGTTTAAACTGCTCTGCTCGTTTATATTTAGTCGTTGATATGTGCCTTATTAACTTGAAGAAAATGGATTTAATGCTTACCGCTACTTTAGAATAGTTGCTGGAAATATATTTCCAGCCAAGTCTTGGTTTGAATGAAACACTGCCTTTCGCATCAAATGCCGTTATATTGTTTAGCTCACATCTTTGGTCTCCTGTCTTCTCAATATTCATCGAACCACACTTGTAATTCATCAAGCATTCCAGCTCGCATTCATTTTCATTTTTAAAGAGCAATGTCTCAAAGACGTATCCCTGTAGAGCAACATGTTCCCTCTTGTTGTCATATTTAGTCTGATATTTGCAAGGAAGTCGAAGTGTGTTCGCGTTGATTGAAATACAAAGCAAGAAAAAGCTGAATCTGAAAATAAAGACAAAGAAATGAGATAAAAAAAACAATAAAATGATAAATCCTAAAAAAGTCTGGGCGTTTACCGAAGCAAACTTGCGACTTCGCATGTCCAAATTGGATGTGCATTATCCGAGTAATTTACTTAAACACGCAAAATGTCTGAGGCAGCCTAAGACAGATGGCGATTGAATGCTACTACTATCGATTGTACTACTATCTTATCTATTATACTAGAATTATACTACAAGAAACTGCTCAAACACTTATATATTTTGGGACACCCTGTAGATATCACACAACCTTCTAAGTTAAAGTTAGGGTGTAGGTATCAAACAATCGATAATCGAACTGACCTGTTCTTCATGTTTCAGCTTGACTCAAAGAAATTCTCATAATTTCAAATCAAGTTTTACTACCAAAACGACCTGTTTCTCACTCGAAATAATGAACATTGGTACCTTGACTTTGCTCATGAAGGTTGAGTGATATCCGGGGGGAGGGGGGGGTAATCAATATATTTTGAGTACGGGGACGTGCCATTGATCAGGGTCTACTTTTCAGGATTTGGCTCCAAAATAGGTCATACTTTTTAGATGATTTCTAAAACAGGGATACTTTTAGGTTTTTCTCCAATTCAGGGTACACTTTTTAGGTTTTTCTTTAAAACAGTGTATGCAAATTCACATGGTTTACTCCAAAACAGGGTGATGGTTAAAACGTTCTGGTGGCAGGCCCCCGCATGAACCCGGACCTGCTACCCGCCTTCCACCCCATGGTGATATCTGTAGTATTATGATGATTATTAAATAGCCTCATTATGATGAGCTGCCTCGCTTGGCAAACGTCCAGTAGAAAGTCTTCCTGTTGACACGTTGCAGTTGTTAGATTGAATTTATACGGCATGGCCTAACTCGTTTCTTGTTTCTGAGTTCATTCTAGTTCACGAAATACAACAATATCTAGAAATCTCACTTGGCCTTTTGGACGTATTTGAGTCTGTTGAGTGAAATTTAGATGGTAAGATAACCAATTGATTTTCCACAGTAGCCCTCCAATCATAGTAAATTTGTTTGGGTCAACTGGTAGTTGTCTGAAATCTGCTTATATCTTAGCAATCTTACATCATATGATAGTTTTGATCATCTCGATACAAAGTACCCAGGGTAGATACAAAGTAGATGGGTGCATTTTAATTATCTTAAAATCATTTCAAAATAAATGGAGACATGGCGACAATACTGGGTAAGTCAAAATAAAACAATCCCCGTTTAGAAGGCTACTGTATATTTAAGGCAACTCTGCTTTCCGCTTCAGTAGGCAGCAAGTTGCCGCTTTGCAAAACCACGCTCCTCAGAAATCATAAATCAGTTAATTTCTCCAATATAGTTCGGCCTATCGAAAAGCGGTAAAAATGATGTTGTTTTGCATAGTCTTAGCCATAGAAAGATATATAAATAGCAATATTTCCGTTGACGCTAGCTTTGAAAGTTCTTCTCAAGCTTGAAAGTTGTACTTCAAAACTAATCAAAAATGTTTTGGTTTTCTATCACTTTATCTTTAGCTGGGTTTTTATCAACATCTTTATCAAGTCTGAGCGAAAACGCTAAGCTAGAGCTCCTGCGATCTATTCTATATTCTGTTTTCTTCTCTAGAACAAATGGGAAGGACTGCGGGAAGCAGAGAGCAAAGTTAATATTCGCAAATGCTCTGCTTGATAATGTTAATATTCGAAAATGATCTGCTCTGTTTCATTCAAATTAGCTGTGAACTGTTCACGAATGCACTGACAAAAGATAACAGATAACGAAAATTGTAGGAACCTCCTAAGAGAACGTTAAAGTGTTTGTGCAAGGATAAATGCTTGCATTTGCAAAATTAAAAAATATGTCATTAAAATCGAAGCTGGCCACGCGCCATTAACAAGCACAGCCAATAAAACAATGCTGTACATGGATGTGTTCTTTGTTCTTTTTATAGGCAAATTTATTTACCATCGCCTATTCCCTTGACGAAACTTTCAGTACTCAAAATTTGATAATTTTTAGCCAATTTTTCAATTCGTTACATTTTGTTTTCTTCTTTGTCTACGTTGTATTCGAAGGTAGTTTTAGAGCACTAGAAGCTAAGCTTATCGAAGCAGTGCCCAGTTCCTTCCTCTCGCTGTGACCACAACTCATAATTCTACTAGCCTTGAATTACAGAGAGTTGGCGACTCTCCTCACTCTACATAGCAGGTTTGACAAGGCGAGGACTTGAACCATCAACCGTCAGATTGGTAGTCAAGCCCGCTACCACTGAGCCATCCCCGTTTATACAACAAAGACGTGTAACTTACACAACTCCAATGACCGTTGTCTTTTCCATCTCTTCCTAATTAAAACTTTAATGGCACGTGTAACTTACACAACTCCAATGACCGTTGTATCTCCCATCTCTTCCTAATTAAACTTGGATGGTGAAAGAGCAAAATAGTAACGTTACAATCTCTCAGCAACGAACTCAATGTTGGCTCCGAGTGATCCCTTTTTAGTTGTTTCTGACACTGAAACTTTTGTTAAACGAACATAGGAGTTTTTTTGTAACAAACGGTCATGTTAATTTGTTATGAGAATAAAAGTACACATGACACAATTTTTCGAGCAGTTTCTAATTTAACTAATTAAGCAATTAGCTAGAACTGAAAATTATAGAGGTCAGAAACATATATGCTCTCAAAAAAGTCATGTTCTCTACAAAACAAGAGGAAATTTTAAAAAACACCACTAACAATGGATCCGTAAATTTTTTCACCAAGCGTCGTTTTTCTGCAATGAAAATGAAGCTCTTTGAAAAATAATCCAAATTTGATTATATCGCCGATCATGAAAATGTCATTGTGTGCATTTGTGTCAAGACAAAATAATTTTTAGCCAGCATTGTAAAGTCTTGAAATGGCTCTGAATATGTGTGAATTTGTGCTGTTACAAGATACCTGGTCTTGAAGCATACTACATGAAACATCAGAAATGATCATCAAATTGAATTTTTATCCTTTACAATCATTTAAAATTGGTCTTGATATAATTAAAGTGCCCCCAGTGCCCCCGGTTCCTACGTCTCTGCCCGTATGACCGAACAGTGGAGTACCCCCACCCCCGGAGTCTTTGTTGTGGCACTTTTGTTCAGAAAATCCATGCATAAAATTGAACAACTACTAGAACGTGCAATTAGATTTCTTTATAATGATAATGTCAGTTTGTATCCTTGTATAATACTATAATGACATACTACTAAAGTCATCTACTACTACAGTACTACAACGATGTACGATGTATGTTTCCCGACGTAGATCTCTCTCCTTGGAAGTTTTTAACACTTNACAAAACAAGAGGAAATTTTAAAAAACACCACTAACAATGGATCAGTAAAAATTCTTGACCAAGCGTCGTTTTTCTGCAATGAAAATGAGGCTCTTTGAAAAATAATACAAATTTGATTATATCGCCGATCATGAAAATGTCATTGTGTGCATTTGTGTCAAGACAAAATAATTTTTAGCCAGCATTGTAATGTCTTGAAATGGCTCTGAATATGCGTGAATTTGTGCTGTTACAAGATACCTGGTCTTGAAGCATCCTACATGAAACATCAGAAATGATCATCAAATTGAATTTTTAGCCTTTACAATCATTTAAAATTGGTCTTGATAATTAAAGTGCCCCCAGTGCCCCCGGTTTCTACGTCTCTGCCCGTATTACCGAACAGTGGAGTACCCCCACCCCCGGGGTCTTTGTTGTGGCACTTTTGTTCAGAAAATCCATGCATAAAATTGAGCAACTACTAGAACGTGCAATTAGATTTCTTTATAATGATAATGTCAGTTTGTATCCTTGTATAATACTATAATGACATACTACTAAAGTCATCTACTACTACAGTACTACAACGATGTACGATGTATGTTTCCCGACGTAGATCTCTCTCCTTGGAAGTTTTTAACACTTTGAATGGTTTGAATCCATCCTTCATGAAAGCTATTTTCCAAATCAGATCCTCTAATCATGGTACCCAATGTTAACTAAGAGGCTGTCCAAAAAATCCAATCGGCACAAAACAAATGCATTGGAATTCATCTGAATTTAACAAAAACAGCGCATATTGGGGCCACAGAATTCAAGGTTATAAATTGGCTCCCCACAAAGAACAGGATAGATAATGTATCTGCATTAACATAATAAATTTTTTCAAATGAACTGCCCCAGCTTACAATGCTGAGAAACTCCACCCAGTCAACCAGGGCAAAATAACGCAAAGGACCAAGTTCAAATTGGAATTTCCTTTTCACAAAAGTAATACAGGACAAAAGGGCCTATATCCTATCTAGGGCTGAAAATATGGAATAATCTGCCATCTGAGTTGAAATCAACAAACAATATTAACACGTTCAAACATCTGAGCAAAGAAATTGTTTTTCAAAATATACAATTTGGAACTGCTTACCAAATGAGATAGAGTCGGCTGACAAACCAAGGGTAGGACACCTATTATGTAATTAATAAATAAAATGTTTACTTACCTTGTTTTGATTGTTGTTGTATTCTTTGTTTTGTCTCTCTAAGCCTTGGTTTATGAGCAACATTTTAACCGACCTTGGCCTGAAGTGGGCCGAACCGCTTTTTCGAATCTAACTCTCTTGCGGTTTAAAACATTTTCTTCTGCGAAGGCGCACATGCACACAGGAATACAAGGGAGTTATATTCGAAAAAGCGGTTAGGCCCAGTTTAGGCCAAGGTCGGTTGAAATGTTGCTCATAAACCAAGGCTTGGAGAGACAAAACAAAGAAAACAACAACAATAAAAAAAGGTAAGTAAACATTTATTTATTAATTACATAATAGGTGTCCTGACACCCTTGGTAAGATATCAATCCATTAATTGATTTTGATTAGTTTACTAGTATACTTGTATTCATCATCACCATCATGATCATCATCATGATCCACCATCATGATCATCATCATGATCATCCATTTATTTACAGCAGGCGAAAGAAATAATAATAGCTCTAATTACCGCTAATTTAAGCCTAATTTACATTGTACAATTTTACAAGATGACTATTAATACTATTTCAAGAGAAGTTCATCTTTCAAGTCAAAGTGTAGCAGTTTTCCTTTTCTTTTCTACATCCCTTCATCAAGAGTCTTTGTTGTCGATTTATTTGGTGTGAGGGTTTTATATAGATTCTTCGATTGTTTAATAAGCGCCTCCCTCTAACAAACGCCTCCCTCTAATAAACGCTACACCAAATTCTTTCAAAATTTAATAAACGCCTTGGGTGTTTATTAGAGGAAATACGATATAACCCATTTCAAGTGAAGTGTTTGATCAATTACAGTACAGTACTTTCGTAACTTTACATCCTCAAATTCGGAAGAGTTCGTTTCAGAGTCATAAGATTTCATGAAAGTTCGAAGGGTTCTTATGAATTCGTTAAAACTTTGCATGAATTCTTAAACGTTCATATGAATTCGTAAGGGTTTGTGGCATTCGTAACTGTTCCTACTGCTTCCTGAATGATTCTATTATGAATTCATATGCGTTCTTACGAATTCATATGCGTTCTTACGAATTCATACGCGTTCTTACGAATTCATACGCGTTCTTACGAATTCATACNTACGATATAACCCATTTCAAGTGAAGTGTTTGATCAATTACAGTACAGTACTTTCGTAACTTTACATCCTCAAATTCGGAAGAGTTCGTTTCAGAGTCATAAGATTTCATGAAAGTTCGAAGGGTTCTTATGAATTCGTTAAAACTTTGCATGAATTCTTAAACGTTCATATGAATTCGTAAGGGTTTGTGGCATTCGTAACTGTTCCTACTGCTTCCTGAATGATTCTATTATGAATTCATATGCGTTCTTACGAATTCATATGCGTTCTTACGAATTCATACGCGTTCTTACGAATTCATACGCGTTCTTACGAATTCATACGAGTTCTTACGCATTCATACGCGTTCTTACGAATTCATACGCGTTCTTGCGAATTCATACGCGTTCTTACGAATTCATACCCGTTCTTACGAATTCATACGAGTTCTTACGAATTCATACGCGTTCTTACGAATTCATATGCGTTCTTACGAATTCATATGCGTTCTTACGAATTCATATGCGTTCTTGTGAATTCATATGCGTTCTTACGAATTCGTACGCGTTCTCATGAATTTATGCGCGTTCTTACGAATTCATACGCGTTCTTATGAATTTATACGCGTTCTTACGAATTCATACGCGTTCTTATGAATTTATAGGCGTTCTTAAGAATTCATACGCGTTCTTGTGAATTCACGCGGCTTCTTACGAACCCGTCTGAATTCGTCTTTGAATTCGAGAAAAATCGTACGAATCCTTACGACTTCGGGGGAATTGTTACGAACGAAAATTGTGTTAAGTTACGAAAGAACCGTAACAAGGAAATTATTTCCAATTTTTTAAAGTGTGTAAAACTTTTTGTCAGAATTTTTTTGTCTCAGACCTTTCCATCCGAAAAACGTGTATGTAAATGCATCATGTTTCTGAGAATTTAATCGCCATCGAAGCAGATATAATATTTAACTCCCCCCAGAATGGTTGGTATTGCAAGTTCAAATTATTAAAAATGCAGTCTGGCGCAGAAGCCATGGGAGATGCCCACCATCCGAAGCATATTGCAGAATCACGTGGAAAGGTGATGAATGGTAGGCCATTGTGATGACGTAGGACATCTCCCGCATTTCCTGAATAGCCACCAACCATCAGAGAATAATCACGAGCTTTGTCTCCAACTTTGAAAAAATCATACTGGGCCCAATATTCTTTCTTTCTTTCGTCTTCTAGGAAGATTCGCAGCATCGCAGGTTTGCCAGTGTTTGTAAGAACATGTAGGTTCTCCAGCCCAAGCCAGTAGAACGATTTGAAATTAACCTGGAATCGGAAGTTGCCTTTGACTACATGGCGGACAACTGTAGGCTCGATTGCTTTGTTTCTCCTTTGCACCAATATCCAGCCTTCTTGCGGAATCATCGTGCAGTACACTTGGAGGGTTAAAGCTGGTAACGGTTTGATAGAATAAAAACCAGATTTGTTTGAGTGACGTTCATAGATGGTTTGGCAATCTGTCGTTTTGATAACGTGGAATGTTCTTGTTTGGGGTGTTCTACTTCTTTTTGGGGCTTTTCTCGTATGGGGGACCCCAGAGATTGTCGTATCTATAGCAAAGAATTTGGAAATATTAAAGTTAGAACTTAGGGACAGTGCACAATTTAATTTATTACATGGCTGGTGCAGAACGTAACAAGGCCACTACTTTTTTGAGCCAAAACAGAACGTGTTCAACACATTTTATAAAGTGAATTTGTATGGGGCAGCAACTTTTTCATGAGCTCAAGATAAAGTTTGAAACATAAAATTGTTCATTTTAGTACACAATTGTAATGCAAGATAAGAAGTGCTTAAAAAGATGTTTAAAATAATGTAAAATCCCTATGTCTATTGTTTGCATCAGTTCAAAGTCAATGTTTTTTTCTGTTTGATCAAAACTTGTAAAAACAAGAATTGGTTTGGCATGATCGTTAGCTAAGTCATCTGTGCTGTATAACATCTAACGCTCAGGAGGAGTACGGAACAGATGCATTTTTTAAGGAAAAAGTGTCCCAGGGTAGCTCCTTTTTTTGAAAACATTGTTTACTGGGTTAGCAGATTTTTTGCAAGAAGTTTTCTTCTCCACCGGTCATGTAATACGATAAATTTGGCATCGTCCTTTAAGATTGATTACAATGCGTCCCAGTTATTGTTATCGTTCATGAAGCGAGACTAATACTGAGCTGAGCCAATCAAGCTGGGACTCGTGACTCGTAATATTACAGCTCAAAAACTGGCCTCGGACGGAGGCGCTAGTTTTCTGTAGCGCATTGAAACGAGACTCCTGTACAACGTCATTAAAGTTTGTACAGATTTGATTAAATGACCATGATTTCACAACAACTGCTCTATAGATCTAATAATCATCTTCGTATTTTCGCAGCATGCTTCAAAACCAGGCAACTCGCAGTCATAAAGTCTAGGCCAGTTTAATCCTATCAAAGAGATAATTCTTAGACGAAAACTAAGTTTGGTCCTTACTCCTTCATCCATAAGCCGAAAGAAAAAACTGAAGACTGATTTTGTAATCGAAACCTTGCGATTTTTGAAACGTGTCTAATTTTTCTTGGTACGCCCAAGGGCGCCTAACTTGTATGAATTGGTTTTATTCACAGTGCTGTTTCGTGACATAGTACACGGAGCAATTGCTATTGCTGTCCTGTTAATCCGTGTGTCTGGTTCCCTGTGGTCATCTCTTACAACAGTTGATATCATAGTACCTCAACACATGAATTTGAAACCACACAATTATTCTTACTTCATCTTACGTCGTCCTCCGGCTCGGATTACAGGACTACAGGACAGCAATTGCTCTGTGTACTATGTCACGAAAACAGGACTGCAAATAAATCCGATTCATACAAGGTAGGTGTCCTTGGTACACCCGGCATGATTGAATTTTAAATTCACCTTTACTGGGTTCTTGACTGGGATAGCACTGATATCCAGGGCATGAACAAATATCTTTGCAAACAGCTCCAACTCCGCATGGTTTTTGGTTTTGGCAAATTTGACCAACCTAAAAACAAATTCCAACATTTGCTGAAGCTTGAAGAAAAAATCCGGTGTTGTTTGAAATGACGTCATAGAACAAGCTTGCTGTATGTTTAAGCAAGATTTCAACTAACTTAGGGCTAACAAAAGCCTGATTTGGAGCGCCATTATGGATAGCTGCACGACAAGGAGGCTAGCCACGATTTAGAGGCAACTTCGTGACGTCAGTACGCACCCCCAAACAATAGCCTCATTCGGGTTGAATATGAGTAACAGCGCACAGCTCACAGTGCATCGACTTTTGAGCAAGATGACGTCATTGAGCACAACGATTCTTTCGAACATCTATTGTTCTCAAGAAAAGACGAAAATTGCTTGTAAAAATTTGAAAAATTGTGGAAGATTCATAACAGTATCATCTTTCATTTCATCATGAATCATGTCAACACTAGATTTCTCCTTAAAAAGCAACCTTTTCGGCTACTGAGCTTCATTCCCAGAAAAACGCGGTTTTCAGAGTACCTCTTAAAATTCTCCAGCCGGGCTCGTGTTTTATACTCCTAAAGGTACTCTGGAGCACCTTTTTCTGGTTGAAATACCCAAGGGTTTTCTAGACTACATTCATAACACCCCATAAGGTACTCAAATTCTCAAGGGTACGCTAGAGTACCTTTATAGAGAACTTCTGAAAAAACATTTCTCTATGAGTGTATTTTGAAGTGCTGCAAGCTATGGAAAATCTGAGCAGCTATGGAAATTGTGTAACAAGTTACTATGTCCAATTATGCATGCTTGACTTTTCCCAATGTTAGATTGTGGTAGAGCGTTCGCTCACTTTCTTCGTACGCTAAAGGTTGTGGATTCATGTGGGATCCCAGCCGAGTCATACCATAGACTTTGAAAATTGTACTCTGGGTTAAAGTAAATGAACGGAGATATAGCGNAGCCAGTAGAACGATATGAAATTAACCTGGAATCGGAAGTTGCCTTTGACTACATGGCGGACAACTGTAGGCTCGATTGCTTTGTTTCTCCTTTGCACCAATATCCAGCCTTCTTGCGGAATCATCGTGCAGTACACTTGGAGGGTTAAAGCTGGTAACGGTTTGATAGAATAAAAACCAGATTTGTTTGAGTGACGTTCATAGATGGTTTGGCAATCTGTCGTTTTGATAACGTGGAATGTTCTTGTTTGGGGTGTTCTACTTCTTTTTGGGGCTTTTCTCGTATGGGGGACCCCAGAGATTGTCGTATCTATAGCAAAGAATTTAGAAATATTAAAGTTAGAACTTAGGGACAGTGCACAATTTAATTTATTACATGGCTGGTGCAGAACGTAACAAGGCCACTACTTTCTTGAGCCAAAACAGAACGTGTTCAACACATTTTATAAAGTGAATTTGTATGAGGCAGCAACTTTTTCATGAGCTCAAGATGAAGTTTGAAACATAAAATTGTTCATTTTAAGATAAAATTGTAATGCAGATGAGAAGTGCTAAAGAAGATGTTTAAAATGATGTAGAATCCCTATGTCTATAGACAATAACGCTAAAGATGGCGGCCGCGCAAAGCATGCTGGTAAAATGTTGCATGCGAATTCAAGGTCGATTCGAATTCAAGCTAGCTAGTCGAAATAACTGGTCGAAATGGCAGACCAAAACTTTTATGTCGTTAGGTGGTCGTCAGGGAGCTTTTTAGCAGCATGCTTTGCAGCAAAACACAACAGAGTCTTTGGAGCCGCCATCTTTAGCGCTATTGTCTATTGTTTGCAAGAACAGTTAACCAATCACAACTGCTCATCTTCAAAGTCAGTGTTCTTTTCTGTTGGAACAAAACTTTGGTTTTGTTATGATCGTTAGCTAAGTCGTCTGTACTACTGTATAACATCTAACGCTCAGGAGGAGTACGGAACAGGTACATTTTTTAAGGAAATGGTGACAGGGTAGCTCCTTTTTTGAAAACATTGTTTACGGGGTTAACCGATTTTTTGTAAGAAGTATTCTTCTCCACCGGCCATGTAATACGATAAATTTGGCATCGTCCCTTAAGATTGATTACAATGCGTCCCAGTTATTGTTATCGTTCATGAAGCGAGACTAATACTGAGCTGAGCCAATCAAACTGGGACTCATAATGCTACATCTCAAATACTGGCCTTGGACGGAGGCGCTAGTTTTCTGTAGCGCATTGAAACGAGACTCCTATACGACGTTATTAAAGTTTGTACAGGTTTTATTAAACGACCATGATTAAATGGAACAATAGCTCTATGGATCTAATAATCATCTTCGTATAATAGCAGTATGCTTCAAAACCAGGCAGCTCGCAAAACAGTCATATAGCCTAGGCCAGTTTAATCCCATCAAAGAGATAATTCTTAGACGAAAACTAAGTTTGGTCCTTACTCCTTCATGCATAAGCCGAAAGAAAAAACTGAAGATTGATTTTGTAATCGAAACCTTGTGATTTTTGAAGCGTGTCTACATTTTCTTGGTACGCCCAAGGGCGCCTAACTTGTATGAATTGGTTTTATTCAAAGTGCTGTTTCGTGACATAGTACACGGAGCAATTGCTATTGCTGTCCTGTTAATCCGTGTGTCTGGTTCCCTGTGGTCATCTCTTACAACAGTTGATATCATAGTACCTCAACACATGAATTTGAAACCACACAATTATTCTTACGTCATCTTACGTCGTCCTCCGGCTCGGATTACAGGACTACAGGACAGCAATTGCTCTGTGTACTATGTCACGAAAACAGGACTGCGAATAAATCCAATTCATACAAGGTAGGTGTCCTTGGTACACCCGGCATGATTGAATTTTAAATTCACCTTTACTGGGTTCTTGACTGGGATAGCACTGATATCCAGGGCATGAACAAATATCTTTGCAAACAGCTCCAACTCCGCATGGTTTTTGGTTTTGGCAAATTTGACCAACCTAAAAACAAATTCCAACATTTGCTGAAGCTTGAAGAATAAATCCGGTGTTGTTTGAAATGATGTCATAGAACAAGCTTGCTGTATGTTTAAGCAAGATTTCAACTAACTTAGGGCTAACAAAAGCCTGATTTGGAGCGCCATGATGGATAGTTGCACGACAAGGAGGCTAGCCACGATTTAGAGGCAACTTCGTGACGTCAGTACGCACCCCCAAACAATAGCCTCGTTCGGGTTGAATATGAGTAACAGCGCACAGCGCACAGCTCACAGTGCATCGACTTTTGAGCAAGATGACGTCATTGAGCACAACGATTCTTTTGAATATCTATTGTTCTCAAGAAAAGACGAAAATTGCTTGTAAAAATTTGAAAAATTATGGAAGATTCATAACAGTATCATCTTTCATTTCATCATGAATCCAAGGGCTGTAGGAAGATACTAAAAATCCGATTAAAGCGACATACCTTCAGTTCTTTGTTAGCTTTAAAGTATTCTTTACATCAATCTTCTGTTAAAACCATGGTTGTTATTCTTTTGTGTTGACCTACTATCGAATCCTAATCGAAATTGCCAGCGTCACTGCAACGAACTTGTAACGGCCATTATTGTGGCAATAATGGCCGTTACAAGTTCGTTGCAGTGACGCTGGCAATTTCGATTAGGATTCGATAGTAGGTCAACACAAAAGAATAACAACCATGGTTTTAACAGAAGATTGATGTAAAGAATACTTTAAAGCTAACAAAGACCTGAAGGTATGTCGCTTTAATCGGGTTTTTAGTATCTTCCTACAGCCCTTGATGAATCATGTCAACACTAGATTTCTCCTTAAAAAGCAACCTTTTCGGCTACTGAGCTTCATTCCCAGAAAAACATGGTTTTCAGAGTACCTCTTAAAATTCTCCAGCCGGGCTCGTGTTTTATACTCCTAAAGGTACTCTGGAGCACCTTTTTCTGGTTGAAATACCCAAGGGTTTTCTAGACTACATTCATAACACCCCATAAGGTACTCAAATTCTCAAGGGTACGCTAGAGTACCTTTATAGAGAACTTCTGAAAAAACATTTCTCTGTGAGTGTATTTTGAAGTGCTGCAAGCAATGGAAAAACTGAGCAGCTATGGAAATTGTGTAACAAGTTACTATGTCCAATTATGCATGCTTGACTTTTCCCAATGTTAGATTGTGGTAGAGTGTTCGCTCACTTTCTTCGTACGCTGAAGGTTGTGGGTTCATGTGGGATCCCAGCCGAGTCATACCATAGACTTTGAAAATTGTACTCTGGGTTAAAGTAAATGAACGGAGATATAGCGATCTAGTCTAAACATAGCACAAAAGAACGGCACGCGCCACTTATGTTCCTATTGTTTTCATCGATCGAAAACATCAAATACAATAGGTTCTACTTAGATGGACCCAGTCCCCCTAGCTAAGTTGCCTTTTAACTCCGTTGATTTACTTTAAGGATAAGTGGTCTTTCGACCAGAAATTGTTGAATGGTCATGTGTTTAAAAGTTCGTGTGTTAAACGCTGCAAAAATTTCTATGTTAGACTTCGCCAAAGAAGACTTCACACCATTATACAGCTATTACGTCACGACATGTTTTTGGGACACCCG
>REGM01000008.1:2377769-2392560 GCA_004194415.1 Aurelia aurita | reverse complement strand
CAAGGATAAATTTAAGGTGCAGTGATGACCAATTTGTGCAGTGATGAATCGAAAATGTGCAGTGATGAATCAAGTTTTGTGCAGTGATGAATTCTTTCACTTTTCAGTTTGAAATACTTGAAATACAGCAGTTATAGATGTTTTCAGAATAAAGACACTTAATACTTCTTGCAAAGAATAGTCATCTTGCTGGGCACCCCCTTTTTGACAAAAAAATTGACCCTCTCATTGAAACTCACCTCTTTTTAGAGTCTTCAAACACAATATTGGGGAAAAAACATACAATTCAGGCGTTGTTTAGTAAAATAACAACTGCAGAAATCACATGTTCGAAAAATTAAATCTTGCTTTTTGCCTCTAATCTCTTACTACTTGTTTCAAAACGAGCAAGGTGCTTGACAATATGATTCTGGTCAGTTTTCTTGAATTATAGCTCTTACTTACATTCAGGTGCTATTTAGTAGGAAAACTGAAGAATTTTCATAACCAATACCCAAAGAATTTTGGCGCGCCTTCGGGGCGCTTCCAGCTTCTGCTATATCTGTGGCACCCCCTCTGCAAGTTGTGCCTTTCAATTTCTGGCTAGATCCACCCCTGCAGAACAAATGGAAGAACTCTGGGTGGTTATCAGAGTTCTTCAACAGAATATCACGGACTAATATTAAATCAAGTTTTGCCCATGCGTCAGCAAATCAGTTGCATGACAAACTCCCTTGCTTCAAAAAAAGAAGAATTAGCTGTATTCTAGGTCATTCTAGAGGTCATATTTGCAAAATTTGCCAGGGGTGCATCCCTGGGCCACTTAGATGTATGCAGTTCCCGCGCATGTGGCTGGCTTCCCCCTAGTTTCACAGTGCATAACTAACTGTCCGGTGAAAGGAAATCTTACATATACTTGTCTCTGCCCACAAGAAAACTTGCCAAACCTATTGCCACACCTTTCTGCCACACCCCTTTGACCTGCAAATCTGCGATTTACGGTGTTTTGTGCAGTGATGAAAATTCCTTAAATTAATGCCTGCTTAAAGGGAACTTCAGGTACTTTGCTATAATTCAATTTTGGCGATTTTTGATACCTTTATTATTTTCAGAATTACATCGTCTTCTGTGTTTAAACCAGTTTTGTGGTTGTGACGTCATCAAGTTGCTAAATCGTATCCCAGAAGAGCTACAGATTTCTGCTTGACCGCTATATTATAGACCTTCATAAACGATGGTTTTCTTGAATATCGTACCGTTTATCCTCTAATAATTTACTATTTAAGATGATTTAAATTTATTTCAAATTTATCATGAATTCTTTCAATAAAAAAGAAAACGCTGTAATTCTGAAAATAATAAAGGTATCAAAGATTGCCAATAGAATTTTAGCAAAGTACCTGAAATTTCTTTCGAGCTCTTAAATCAAATGAAAGATGCATAGCCTTCTCAAAGATCTGATGCATATGCTGAAAAAATTAGCAAACGTTGTTTACTTACATTCCTCCGATAAACACTATTTGTTCCATCGCGCCAAATTGAAACTTCAAAATGAGTTAAACGAACCGGGTACTCACTTTTCAATCCCCAACTCACAAAGGCGAACGAACAAGAGACTCGAAGATTCCCCCTTCCCTATAATTTTAACTACTTACGTTTTGAGACTTGAAAAAAGGGAATAATAAAGAGAAACAGTTACAAAAATTGTCTTTAAATTGATATGACATAATTTTTGGAGTGGTCGTTAATCTTATTAATTAGAAAGTAATTAAAGAGGGGCTTTATGTAGGTCACTAGCTGAGGTCATAGAAAATGAACTGAAATTGTCAATGAAGCAAGTTGAATAGCTAATTTTAGAAAGTCGAAGAGTATGGCTATTAAAAGATCAATTATTGTACTTTTACGTCTCCCTGATAAAATTTCGTGAGGAAAGATATAAAAGCTTTGTGTAGCCTATTCTTTGTCATAATTTGAAGACAGTCCTGTAAAAAGTTGACAAAATGACAAGCCAAAAGATCATGTCAAGGACAATTAGACTAGTTCAGAACAAAGTTTTCCTGGCTTTACTAATCAATTTTGGGTTGTCTTCCATCAAACCTAAATCCTTTTTATGTTTTGTATTAAAGTAAATCAACGGAGTTAAAAGCAGCTTAGCTAGGGGGACTGGGTCAATCTAAATATAACCTATTGTATTCGGTGTTCTCGATCGATGAAAACAATAGGAACGTAAGTGGCGCGTGTCATTCTTTTGTGCATGTTCAGACTAGATCGCTATATCTCCGTTCATTTATTTTAAACTAGGCAAAGGCTGCTGAAAGTGCTAAAAGTTTCTGAGTATTTCTCAAATGTCAATATTACAACTTTTGTAAGTGTTTCGTATGTTTCCTTACTGATAAATAACATACAATAAAAACAAACTACTGGGTTAGTGGCCGGAGCGGCTTATACAGATCCCGTTATAGGTTTTATAGGTAACAGAAGTCAAAGGGAAGCTAAGCATTTAAACGTGGCTCAAATTTTAACCAATCAGATATCATTATTTCCTGTTGACATAGATCAGTTATCCAAATATGGTTCTGCACGTGTCGAGGTCTATTGTCTTTTTGCAGCTATTTTTATCAAAGGTTTTACATATGCTTAAATTCCCGTTAAGCTTGGTCCAACGAGGTCAAAATTTGGATGGGCGACCTTCCAGATGCTTGACCAAACAACTCACTTCCACGTCCTTCGGAAGGGAAACGTTAAACTGGGATCCCACGCCTGGATGCGGCATGCACTGCCCATAGTAGGCCTAACTTAGCTGTGATATAGCTAGATATCACTTCAGCCTACATAGAATAAAGTAATGATGATGAGGATGATGATTATGATGATGATGATGATTGTAGAAATTAATCTGTTGAACCAATTTCAAAGATTCTTGCCGTAATCTATCGACAAAGACAAAGGCCTAATTTAGATTTAGAGAAAATGTTTGAGTATCTTTCTTAGCTTTTAAGCAGAGTCTGGAAAACCTTACGGTCACATGGTCACTGACCGTGAGGAAGGGCTCTTAAGACAAAGGAATGACGTATGCCACGCCCTAAACGCACCCATTTTCTATTAAAAAATGAGGAAGGTTGCATAAAAAACAGATCTTTTCCGGAGGAAGGGTGAGCATTTTTCTGGACTCTGCTTTTAAGTATAGTAAAGCAACCTGGTCCCCAGGGCGTTTTTTCATATTGGGACGGAGACAAAAAGGGATGGTTGATCGTAAAGGTGATTGCACAATGTGATATATCTGTTACAGAGTTTTCGTTAAGCCTAAACAAAAGGCTGGTCAACGTTTTACCTACAAGGGAGTCTGAAATAATAGTTTTGTCTTACAGAAATGAAAATTTGACTTCCATGACAATAGAAGACAAATCTGACCGACCTCTTCCTAGGTCAAAGAAAAGATATATAAAAATGTGATATTCCGATAGTTATTTCGAGTTTAGACAACTAAATATTGACTTAGGAACCTAAACTTGATCTCAAAAACTACAGTAAGTTAGCCTTNTTCCTATGTCTATAGGTATATAGGTAGGTAGGTAGGTGTATTCCTTCCGGTTGAGCAAAAGCCCCTCCATAATGTTTTCATTCTTCAAACATAAAAACTACGAAGTAAAAGCGCTCGCTTCGCTCTCGCTGTAACGTTGCTAGCTCCTGCGGAGTGCTTATCTGATGGTCAACCTTTGAACAAAAAGCGAAATCATGTCAGGAAAGTAAACAATCTTGGCATTTTGGCTGATTACCAAACATAGGCAAATTCAGCTATCGTTGTTGTTGTTTATACCAACTTCAGGTCAAGTGAGTAAGTGACCACTTACACTTGGGGGATCATCTCTTTGCACGCTTTTCGTGATACGAAGTTCTTAACTTGTATGAAAAGAAAGTTTCCTGAAGAGGATAATCATGTGATTTGAAGTGGGTGTCAACAACTTCAGCTTGAATTTGTCGAAGATTTGGGGCAAGGCTTCAAAAGTTGTGACATGTGACAATGACAAATGGTATGAGTCCGAGAATAGACTCGTTTTCGTTTTGAGTAAATACCCGCGCAATTTGAAATCTCGATTTGAAACGAAACAAGAAGCAGCTTGTTATGACAGTTTGAGGGTGGATGATGAAAAAGATAGGGATTTAATTGTTTATATTTTACATTATGATCATTTGATCGCGGCAAAGAAGATACGAATAAAACGACAAGAATCTGTGGAACGTTGTGGATGATATTCATTTGACTGTAACACTGGCTGATGAACAAAGATAGCGAATTATTTACTTAGGCCCATCATAAATGGCGGCTTGCTGCAGAAAAAGATATTCTGGTACCTGTCCAATGAATACAAATACAAAATGGCTGATAATTACCTGTCTAATTTCACTTTGGTGTGATTTGCCCTTCATCTACGCCGAAGAACAACCAAACGATTTTGATGTAGCCCAAGGAATACCTATGGATAATATAAATCGATTTTCGATGGTTACTTCTGACGAGAAAGAAGGCGTTGCTAAAGATTCTAATTTAGATCCTTTTGGATATATATTGTATTGCCCTTGTATGGGTTAGTTGAGCAATTATTTACATTTCATAATTTTTGTAAGACAGTAATTGGAAAGAATCAACGTTTTTAAGAACGTGGGTTTTGGTTATCAGAGATATGCCCCAGACTGGAAAGTTTGTTGAGCGTGCGCAAGATTTTGCATGGGCAGGAACTTACGTGGTTCTCGATCTGACCTGCGCAATTGCCGATTAGCAAAAGATCTATTGTTTTAACTTATTGTTCTCAACCACGGAAACTATGTAATTTTCGTGCAAATAGTGCTTAGCCCATCTCAACTTGCACCTGCAAAGTAGAAACTTTCCAGTCTTGTATGCCACCAATGTGAATGCTCGAAATTCATGCTCCCCTGACTGGAAAGTTAGCCATCTACGCATAAAAGTTTGCATGCTTTGGATTTAAGTGTGTAGTAAGTAGTTACCAAACAAGAAGGAAATTAATTGAAAAAATAGTGCAATTTTAATAATTCAAATTGCACATGGAATACCTTCTGTGCACACAACAAACTGTCCATTCTAGCATGCTCTTCATTTTACCAAATTCTATAAAATCCATACCAAAACTTAGCCTAACTTCTCAGCAGATCTTCAAGTCCCTTAACAGTAAAACCCTAAAGAAAATCTAGTTGCTTAAAATTCTTTAGTAATTATTCATGTTAACTTGGGAAGCAAAAGTAAAGCTTTTATACCAGTTGAGAATGTTGAGAAGTTGAGAATGTTTTTGAAGCTCTTTCAAACAAAATCTCAATTAGACTGAAATTATCAAAAACTACAACTTCAAACTGGATTCATTGGAAATTAACTAATGAAATTGTTGCTTTTTGGCATTTTCACAAGCCATTTCATTACTGCACAAAATTAAACTGATTTCTTGACATAAAACCGTCTTCAGAAAATCTGATTATAGCATGCAACAATTTCATTGTTATATTGAGTAAACTAAAACAAATATCAAATTGATGTACATCTTTATAAACAAGTTGTTTGAAACTGATATTGCATACCAGTTTTTTCTGCAAGAGAATTGCTTGAAATTGCTCATTTTTTTAGAGAAAGAAAATTTTATAATTTTTTGATATTGAATAATGTTACGATGCAAGTTTTAAAAATGGGACTCAACTGATATCAAACAAGTAACAAACATGCAGGTCCTATGGTAGCAATATATTACCCAAAAAAAGCAAATTTAATTTTTTTGATTTCTTGTTTCTCATAAAGAATTGCCCGATGTTTATTTCTTCATAGTTTAATCTCATGCAATTTTAATGTCTCATTCAATTATTCCTACCCTGACCATCCTCCCGGGACATCCCCGCTTATTTGCTCAAAATATATTCCCCGCCCCCTGGCATTCCACACTAAATTTTTCCCCAGCCCTGGGGCATTTGACAACACATGGACGTTTCATATTATACAACTGAGAATATGGCATGTTCTCAGTACCCGGCCCCCAGGCATTTGCCAAAAGTTTTCTCCAGCCCCCTGGGCATTTGTGCAAACAATTATGTTGACCCCCAGGCTGCCCGGGGGATGGTCAGGGAACAAGCCCTCCTTTTTGAAATAAAGTTTATTTTACAGACGATGTGTCACCTCAAGAACGTTGCATTAGTAAGATCCAAAAGTTTTGGATGATAAAANTATGGTAGCAATATATTACCCAAAAAAAGCAAATTTAATTTTTTTGATTTCTTGTTTCTCATAAAGAATTGCCCGATGTTTATTTCTTCATAGTTTAATCTCATGTAATTTTAAATGTCTCATTCAATTATTCCTACCCTGACCATCCCCCCGGGACATCCCCGCTTATTTGCTCAAAATATATTCCCCGCCCCCTGGCATTCCACACTAATTTTTTCCCCAGCCCTGGGGCATTTGACAACACATGGACGTTTCATATTATACAACTGAGAATATGGCATGTTCTCAGTACCCGGCCCCCAGGCATTTGCCAAAAGTTTTCTCCAGCCCCCTGGGCATTTGTGCAAACAATTATGTTGACCCCCAGGCTGCCCGGGGGATGGTCAGGAAACAAGCCCTTTTTGAAATAAAGTTTATTTTACAGACGATGTGTCACCTCAAGAACGTTGCATTAGTAAGATCCAAAAGTTTTGGATGATAAAAGTTTTGGAAAAAATTTTGTTTTTGGTCCGAATTACCGTCAAAAAGCGTCCACACATTATTTTGGCTATATTTTTTGCTCACTGGAGCACTCAGTGCCAATCGTTGATTAAAATTAGGTTACATTTGATTCTATGCAAATATATAACCCATTTAAATTGAAAGATTTGATCAATAAGCTGTAAAAAAGAATGTGTTTCAAATTTTTCAACAAGTGTTCCAAAATGTATCATCCAAAGTTTTTTATCCAAAACCTTTCAGTCCGAAACATTTGAATGTTGATATAGGTTTTAGTTTCCATCTAAATTGACACCAAGTTTTATTGTCTTTCTTACAGGAAGATTTGGCAACCAAGCAGAACAATTACTTGGAGCACTTGCATTTGCAAAGGGATTAAACAGGACTCTAGTCTTGCCACCTTTCAATGTTTATCCTGCTTATCATCCTGGTGGATCTGTAAGTTTGAACTCATATCCTTGCAAGAACAATTTATTTTTTGCACAGCTGAAAATTCTTGCAAAAAGATTTCATTTTTCACATTATATAATCATGAGATGAAGTAGCTTGTTGTACATGTCCACAGACAGCTAGAAAGTTTCCAGTCTGTCGCTGGTCCTTGAGATCAACATTTTTCTGATACCAATGACAAGACATGTAGGCAGAAGTGGCACCGGGGAGAATTTGGGAGGACATGCCCTCCACATTTTTCTAATATTTGGCTAGAAATGCCATAAAAATGCCTTGGTACACCTTTTGTCCTCTTTAATTTGGAAAATTAAAAGTTCTCCTCCATTTCTTTAAACCTAACAACCTCATTGCACGTAGAGTGTAAAGGAAAATAAAAATTGGAGAGATCTGTAAATGATAAGCAAAATGTAAAGTTTGCATTGGAAAACATAATTTCTACACAGACACAAACACCTTATTTTATGACTATGGTGTTTCCTTTTCAACAGGATAGAATTCGATTTTCAAAATGGTTTCAAGTTGAACCATTGAAAGAATACCACAAAGTTATGACAATGGAGAAATTTATGAAAGAGCTTGCACCTAAGGTCTGGCCTTCAGGGAAANAGAGTGTAAAGGAAAATAAAAATTGGAGAGATCTGTAAATGATAAACAAAATGTAAAGTTTGCATTGGAAAACATCATTTCTACACAGACACAAACACCTTATTTTATATGACTATGGTGTTTCCTTTTCGACAGGATAGAATTCGATTTTCAAAATGGTTTCAAGTTGAACCATTGAAAGAATACCACAAAGTTATGACAATGGAGAAATTTATGAAAGAGCTTGCACCTATGGTCTGGCCTTCAGGGAAAAGATATGGTAAGTTAATTGTTACCTTGTTTGTTTCAATTTGCATGCTCCTTTATCTCGCCCTCAATTTGTCACACAGCAAATTTTCATATACAAAGCAGATTCAATATCTTATATATACAATTTAACCACTGCAATTTTTGTTCGAAAGTGGAGAGAAATCCCTCAATTTTATCTGTGGAGTGCTTCTATGTAAATGAACAAAAACACACGAAAAGATGTCTTTAACAACGGATCTTAATGGTAATACCAAAAACAAACAAAAGGGAAGGTTTTCAAAAATGCTGCAACTAAGTACTTTGTTGCCCTTTATTTTGCCAGTTCTAATTTAACAGTGGCCCTTTTTACACCAGCGTTAATGGCATCATTATTTAAAGTCCATGTTCGAACTCTCATAGACAAGCTGCCAACACAAGCCTTTTTTCAGCCAGGAGGGACGAAATACAATACTAACAGGGGCTGGTGAAATAAGGACCAACTAGATATTAAAGGAAATGAGATAGGCTTCCAATTTTAAGAAAAGTGTTTCTCTCGAGTCCGGAATATTCGTCCCCTCCCTGCTTGTTATTTTTTTGGAAAAACCACACTGGACATCCGTATTGTTAATTTTGAGCTTCTAGAAATGTGAAACACATGAAATCGTGTTTCCTGAAATGTGATTTGAACTGTATTTTTCGTTTTTAATAATCTTTTTTAATGATTCTTAACTTATTTTTGATATTTTTGCAGGCAAAAGAACTGGTGCATTTCACCTGATTACAGGACATTATCCACCGACCCCACCTATTCCAGGCACCCCTCTATTCCAGACTTGATAGTATCTAGTTTCAATAACTATAATTTTATTCTTAGGTTTCTGCTTCATGTTCAGAGAAAGCAGTAAATGCTCCATGAAAGACGGAAATCCATTTGGCCCATTTTGGAATCATTTTGATGTCTCTTTTGATGGCTCTGTCGATCACCCAGGACTTTTGTGGGACACATACAACACACGCGTGGCTGAAGGATGGAACAAAAGGTAGTACAGGAGGGTGTCCCAAAATTTTTTATCGACGTTTGATTAAATATTGAAAAATAACGACAAAATGAACAGGCTCCATGTTAAGATACCGCTATGTCTAAGATCTTAAATTAATTTTAGACACAAGAATCTTGCAAATCCACTGACAATTCACTGAGTTATGAGCTTTTAAAGATCAAGTTTGTGCAAAAGCTGAAGCCAGAGACCCCAAAGCGACTTGTTATGCAAAAAAGCTAAAAAATTGAGGTAAAGGAATCTTATCCAATGCCATATCTTTCGTTAATATCAAAGTGAACCAAATAGGATTTTAAAAGTATTGTAATTCTTGAAACCATTGTCAACAAATTGCTGTTTCAAACTTTGCTCAACAGAATTTCTCAATGCATCCATATGCTTGAATTAATGTTCGAGAGAATTTGGTTATCGAAAATCCTATCTAAATCCCAGTTGGTTTGCTCTGAAATAAACGAGAAACAAAACAAACGACAACCCCATGCTACATTCACTACAAATGCTATGGAGAGGCCTCTGGTTTCAGCTTTCGCACTAACTTGAACTTCAAGAGCTTGTAGCTCCGTGAATATTCAGTCGGTTTGCAAGATTCTGGTTTTTAAAATTAATTTAAGATCTTAAGAAAGGATTGTATTTCCATGGAGTCCGTTTGTTATATCGTTATTTTTTAATATTTAATCAAACGTCGAACACTGTTCTAAGACACCCTGCCTGTATAGTAACATTTGTTATCATATAAAAACAGCAAAAGTGTCAAATCATTCAAAGAGATTGGACAAATGGTTATTGAATCTTCCCTTTAATTTAATTGCTATAAGGGAACTTCAGGTACATTGCTATTATTCTACATTGGGGATATTTTATATCTTGAATAATTTCAAGATTACAGCGTTTTTCTTCTTATTGAAAGAATTCATGGAAAGTTTTGAAAAAATTAAAATCAGCGTAAATCCTAAATTAATAACGGGAGGACGGTACAATCTTAAAAAAACTGTAGTTTATTAAGGTCTACAATATGACGGTAAGCAGAAATCTGTAGTTTTTGTGGTTTACGATTTAGCCATTTGATGACGTCATAATCTCAAAACTGGTTGAAACAAAGAAGAGCTTGAACTCTGAAAATAATCAGAATATCAAAAATCGCCAAAGTAGAATTATGGCAATGTACCTGAGTTCCCTTTGAGCAATTAAATCAAAAGAAGATTCAATAACCATTTGCCCAATCTGTTTAAAGATTTGACTTGACGCCAATGCTTATGAAAACANTAGCCATTTGATGACGTCATAATCTCAAAACTGGTTGAAACAAAGAAGACGCTGTAACTCTGAAAATAATCGAAATATCAAAAATCGCCAAAGTAGAATTATGGCAATGTACCTGAGTTCCCTTTGAGCAATTAAATCAAAAGAAGATTCAATAACCATTTGCCCAAATCTGTTTGAAAGATTTGACGCCTATGCTTATGAAAACAACACTGTAAATACACTCTCCTCCGCAACGGGTGAGTCAGAAAAAACTGTCGAAATTTGAAAAATCCGCAACATTTGGCTTTGTTGCTTTATCTTTGAAATTTCTTTTTTTCAATTGTATCAAAGGTCAAATTTTTTAGCAATTATAACAAATATGCTACCATTATGCAAAAGGCTTCGAATTGATCGCTTGAAAACCTATATTTTGAGCCATGAACTTCAGAAGACATCTTAAATTAAATATTACCCACGATTCTTAATTTCACAATTTTACATTAGCTTTCAATTCGTACGTGATCATGAGATTAATTTCTGGCATATTCAACCATTTAAAAGAATGTTAAAGTTTATAGAATACCGGGTGTCCCAAAAAAAGTATACAGATTTGGTCGACCCTAGTGGCGAGAATTTAGCGCGAATCAATCCGAATCCTTTTTAAAGCATACCTCGATGGTCAACTTGAACATAGATACGTTGTTTGTTCATATTGATGCTTTGAGAGTTGAAATATTAATCTTCAAAGGACAAATTTGCCTCCACCTCCAAACCAGAGCTTTGGCGTTTTGGCCTAATCAAATTCTTGAGGCACAGTGAATAATTCAAAAATAGACTTGAAAAAATTTTAAACAAGAGGAGAAAATTAATAACTGCACGATAATAGATGCGTTTTACAAAATATAATTTACGTGACACTTATCATCAAGGGAGCTCCAAAGTAAACTTCGTAAAATAGATTGTTGATATTAAAATCAATGAAGTTTACTTCGGAGCTCCCTTGATGATAAGTGTCACGTAAATTATACTTTTTAAAACACATCTGTTGTGCAATTTTTTATTTTTCTCCTCCTGCTTTGTTTCAAGAACTTGCTTAGGCCAAAACGCCAAAGCTCTGGTTCGGAGATGGAGGCAAATTTGTCCTTTGAAGATTAATATTTCAACTCTCAAAGCATCAATATCAACAAACAAGGTATCTATGTTTAAGTTGACTATCGAGGTATGTTTTAAACATGTTTTCTGATTGATTTGCGCTACGTTGTCACCGCTAGGGTCGACCAAATCTGTATACTTTTTTTTGGACACCCGGTAGATAAAAAGATATACTTCCTGTAAAAATCTGTGCAATTTCTTAGTATGCTTCATAACGAGGTAAAAACTGATTATTTCAGATTTTAACTATAGCTTAAATCATTAATCTTTGATATTGGCCTTGTCTACGATTTATCATGGACTATCAAAAATGGGAACTTTTTGGCACACCCTGTATTTATTCACCTGGCAATAAACTGTTTTGCGATCTAAACTATCTCTACTTATTAAATGAACTTCATTTGATAGGTTGCCAGCTTCCAAATACCTAGTGTATGCATTCCAAGGTGCTCCTGGAGATTATCCTTCCAAAGAACCGAATCAGGACATCCAGAAATACATCAAGTTTTCAAAATATATCAGCAAGAAATCTGAAGAATTCATCAAAAAAGAAATGAACGGAGAAGCATTTGTCGCTATTCATCTTCGGAATGGTGCTGATATGGTGAGTGTATTCTTTAGTTTGCCAGAAGAATTGTGACTATGGTAGCATAAGGGTCAAATCGTTGAAAATGATTGCACAAAAGGTTATTGCATCTTCCGGGACGACTGCACTTTAGCGGACCAGATTCATGTCATATCTCTCAGGAACGAAATTTTGATCAGATACCTTACTAACCCTAACTAAACCCTACCTTACCCTAACTCAACCCTAACTTACCCTAACTTACCCTAACTAGCCATATGCGTAGGAGCTAGGGGGCTGGGAGGGCGGCAGCCCCCCCAACGTTGGAAAAATTTACCAAAATCAACCTTTTCGGGCGGAAATCCACCTTAAGTCGGGCAAAACATTCAGTAAACAATAGACTTTTTATCGGGCAGCCCCCACAGATTTTATCTTCCCGTACGCTTATGTAACTAGCACTAACTAGAACCCCTTTTCCAAAACCTAACCCTTACCCCATGACACATAACGTGCCGATATTGAAAGCTGGTCCGCTAAAGTGCAGACTAGCCCATCTTCCATTTTATTTAATGGCTTGAAAGGAACTTCAGGTACCTCGCTGTTATTCTTTATTGCCAATTTTTTATTGCCTTTGCTTCAGGTACTTTGCTATAGGTATTTCTGTGCGATTTTACAACGTTTTTCTTTTTATTGAAAGAATTCATGGAATAAGTTTCCAAAAATTAAAATGATCGTAGATCCTAAATAAATACAGGAAATACGGTACGATCTTCAAGAAAACCATGGTTTATGAAGGCCTACAATATGGTGGTAAGCAGAAATCTGTAGCTTTTCTGGTTTATGATTTAGCAATTTGATGACGTCACAACCTCAAAACTGGTTATTCAAAGAAGACGCTGTAATTCTGAAAATTGTTACTCACATTTCACATTCCTGGTGGGTAAAAAAATGTTGAGACATTTACAAGCTTGTTGTTTACTAGCTACTCATCAGATTCCTTGAAACTGATTATCATTGTGTGGGCAACACGCCAATTTGAATAATGAAATTTAGTTGGTTAAAATTGGTCATATTTTTCTCGATTTACAAGTGATTTTATGAAAGTATTTTATCTCAGAATCGTTCAAAACAGGCCTTAACTTCTGAATCAAGTTTTCCAACGTTTAAACTCTACAGCAATGAAACTGAAACTTGATGGGGCTATCTTATACCTAGACAATCAGTTGTGTAGATGCAGAGCCAGCCCTACTATTCTTTTCACTTTGGAATTTCTTTTAGCCATTTTTCAGATGGTTTTCAGTATGTCATGCTGAATTGTTAGCACATTTGATCAAGGATTTTAGGCCTGTTTTGAAGGATTCTGAAATTAAACAAGTTTATAAAATCTCTCATAACTGGGGAACAATACAACCGATTTAATCCAACTAAATTTTGTTATCTAAGTTGACATGTTACCCACACAACGATAATCAGCTTTAAGGAATAAGTAGCAAACTGCAAGCTTTGAAACATTTTAATTTTTTTTACTTCTGTTGGTATAGCTAACTTTTTATTCCTTTCTTCTCTCTAAATCATTCACTATTTTTCTTTGCAGTTGAGCGTTTGTGATGATATAACGAAATACAAAATCGGAAAGTTATTTTGCTCAGAACAATGTACAGGATACAAGAAGGAAAGAAAACTAACATACGAAATGTGTGCACCTCCAAAAAAAGAACTAATAAAGAAAGTGAAAAAATATTTAAAGAAAACCAAAGCAAGAAGATTATTTATTGGAACTGATAACAATCCAATGATAAAAGAATTTGAAAAAGCACTGAAGAAAATGCAGGTAGGTTCTTGCTCTCTTGTTTGATGTTACTCTCCTTTCTGCCGAGCATGAGGTGGTCTTTCCCAGATCTGATGAGCTTGAAAACTAATGCACAAGAAGCAGTAACTAGAGAGTGAATCACAAAAATATATAAACGTTTGAAAGCCTGTGGCTCTCAAACTATTTATCAGATTCCTGTAAACTGATAATGCTTGTGTAGATAGCATATCAACTTAGATGAGAAGGTTTAGTTTGTCAAAATACATCGTATCGTTTTCAAATTACAACCGATTTTATAAGAACGCTTCATCTCAAAATTGTTCACAACAGGGCTACAAATTTTTGACTTGCCCGGTATATAAACTGTGTGCGTTAGGTTTACTCCTACTGGCCTGCTGATACAGATATCAATGAAACTTTATGATGCATTGTGTCGAGTAACAGATCCATTTTCTGCGTAATTTCCAGACGCATGGAATTTGGATGGAATCAAAAAGTTTTGATTCTATTTGGAAGCGATAAATCACTCGAAATGCTTTTAAATGAGTTTAGAAAGTGCGTTGTATCAGTTCTAATACGTGTTTACTCTAGTTTGAAGCAAGCTTTAGTGACATACTAGGGTAGGACTATCAAGAAAACCATTTTGTTTATGAAGGCCTACGATGCGGTGGTATGGAGAAATCTGTTGCTTTTCTGGTTAACGATTAGGTAATTTTATGGCGTGAAAATCTCTAAACTACCGGGTACCCAAAAAATTCTCCTGTTTAAAAAATCATCAAAACTCGATAATCAAACCTATCATAAAATCTTCGTTCTGATCTCTTAAAGGGTATAAAATGGTAGGTTGAAAAACCTTATTCTGAGCTATACTAAAATGATAGGTTGAAAAACCTTATTCTGAGCTATACTCCTTAAGCAACATCGTAGATCTTGCCTAAGAACCAAAATTGTGAGATTTTTCATTATCCTTCTTCAAGTCTCCA
>REGM01000008.1:2325424-2363947 GCA_004194415.1 Aurelia aurita | reverse complement strand
GCCGTTTTTGAGCAACAGCCTTTTAGGTAAATTTACTTTACCCTGTCTGCAGTGTGCCATCCTGTCAAATCCAAGTTTGTGCTAAATTTTTGCCATATTTGTGAAGCTTGTCAATATTTTCAATCATACGATGTTTCGCAGCGAATTGAAGCGTCTTTTAGTCTCTTTTGAACTAGCCTTGTTCGAAGAATTTAACCAGTTAATCGAGGCCACTGAGGCATCCAAAATGGCAAATGTGCTTCAGCGATCGCTTCGGCGAAGTTCAACGAAGAACTTTTCATCAAAACAAGGATTGTTACACTTGTCTGAATACTAACTATGATAGTAAACAAGTAGTTTTACAACTTGTTATATGTGCTAGGATGCTTAGAACGGCTTGCAAATGTGGTTTTACAATCTCTAACTCTGAATTTTCTTGGGCCTAACCAATATTCACATAGTAAAGAAAGGGTTCAACGGTCTTTCTTGCAGCGTGGACTGCAAAAGTGAGTTTATATATATATATATATATCTGTTTCATAAAATTTATTTACTGTATAAATATGATTTTTACACCATTGGAATAATCTCTGGCTTTTTCTCTCCAACTTTTGTGCACTTTATACTTTTGTGCGATTTTGTTTTCAGCTTGGAAAACGCTCTCAAACCTTTTAGCTCAATTTTAGCAAATTCTTTCAAAAGTGCCCAGCATGCAAAGGGTTAAGTGATTTATTGGCAAAAGCAGCCAAGGTCGAATCTTGATTCCTGTCATTCAACACAAGAAAGCAATAGACGATTGCGCTAAAGGTTGCATCAGGCCTGGCCGTTTAAGGTGGGCGATCGCCTGCGCTCGCCTCGGGTGGCCGAGGCGAGCTACTCATGGCTCGCCTCCACAAACCGCCGGCCTTGGGCTTTTTCATTACTAAAATTTTGACAGGAAATTAATCCCCTTATTATTTTGACCTTAATTAAATTTCCTCACCTTTTAATCTCCTCTTCAACACTCAGGAAGTCATCTACTCCTGTAAATCATTAACTACTTAACTAGTCAGGCCAAAAACAAATGAACACTTTAAATAGCTACTGGGGCACATATTTTTTGAATGGCTTCATTTACACCAGACTGTTCTTTCAGCAAAGTTGCCCTCACAGAATCGATAATATCATTTCAACATGGGGAGCAATAAAAAAATGATCGACTGTTGCGCTAAAGACTTTCGAAAAGTACCACAACAGGGCTGCTCTTGGATTGGAACTAACATTGAGGAGATAGATGGGAAAGATTGAAGATTCTACTCTGTATTTAATACTTCATCTTATATTTACTATATTTAGTTCTGTTCAAAACCTCGTTAGTGAAAGAGCGGTTGATTTACGACTATATACAACTATCATTTCATTTCTGCTGGAGAATGGCCTTCTTGTTTTGAAAAGTTAGCTGTTTAAAGACACATATTACATTCCCCGTTTATCCATACACTTTTCTTAACGATTTTGGGTATACTGAAAATTGCCCGCCTGACTATACCGAGGAGAGTGATGTACCGCTCGTCTGCTAAAATGCTCACGGCCAGGCCTGTTGCATCATAGAAATTTTATCATGATCCTTTGCGCTTCAAAGAATTTTGATTGACTTGACTGGATGATTCACCACGGGATGCAAGGGATAATATTTAAAACTTCCCGACGCCATCTTTAGTGAAACCGTCTATTGCTGAATGAATTTTACGGGTAATGATACACTGCTTGATAGGGCTTGAAAGCTATTCACATACACACCTTTTTGCTCCTTGAAAACCAGCTAGAGATCCATTGTGGGACAATGTAGCTTGTAACTTTACCAAGGAAGCCCTGAAAACAAAGACAGTATATTTACAGTATGCCAACCAGACTGCATTTCATGCTGTGTGTGGAAACGATAGAGCCTATCATCTATTTATCATTCTCAGACATTAGGTGTGCAAGGGTGTTTCTACATTGNTCCTCATTCGGGTAAAAAAAAAGTTTGTATAAATCAGAGTTGGCAAAGCGATTCTAAAGGCATTTGAAAATTCACTGTTTTGTAGACAATAGTAGATTTCATCCTGACATTGATTAAATGTTGCATTTCATTTGTTTACGCTAACTTTGTGTATTTTTAGCTCAGCGAGTAGGACTCCGATTAAACTGAGGTTTTTTGTATTAAACTAATCCATGTGTTATCTTTAAAGTAAAAATAGAACCAAGGTCATTTTTCAAAGGTTATTTTTTGGTATTTCTATACTATTTTCTCATTTCTGGATCACTGTGCGACGCCATCTTTAGTGAAACCGTCTATTGCTGAATGAATTTTACGGGTAATGATACACTGCTTGATAGGGCTTGAAAGCTATTCACATACACACCTTTTTGCTCCTTGAAAACCAGCTAGAGATCCATTGTGGGACAATGTAGCTTGTAACTTTACCAAGGAAGCCCTGAAAACAAAGACAGTATATTTACAGTATGCCAACCAGACTGCATTTCATGCTGTGTGTGGAAACGATAGAGCCTATCATCTATTTATCATTCTCAGACATTAGGTGTGCAAGGGTGTTTCTACATTGTTTTGGAGCGTGCATATATGGGTTCTGTCAGTGTATTTGCTAGCTATTGAATTCAGGCCTGGCAAAAAGGAGAGGCACTCAAGCTCAATCAAGCGCCCACACACATGTGAAAAATTCTAGGATCTCTGTAAGATGAGCGCCTGAGTTGATAACCTTTTTAATACAGTGAGTGTGCATGTAAATTTCATTACAAGGATTCTGATTATATCTGGCCTGTTCTTGTCATTTCTAGAGCTGTCTTTTCTTTGCTGTGTCAAATATTAACAATAATATTGTAATGCTCTAGAATTAACTTCTTTCCCAGGTGCTCGATTAAGCACCTGGAATTTTTAAGGTGTTCTAATAGTGAAGCGCCTGTATACTTCTTCCTCACAGGCCTGATTAAATTTGATGTCACGCAAAAGTTGCTGGTCTTCTTTTGAAACAATATTTTAATATTTGAACTCAGCATATAACTTTTGACCAAAGCTAGGAGTTTGCACTCACTATCTTGCATAATCATGACACTACAGGAGTTCAAAGTTTTGAAATCGTGTAGACTTTTGACCGCAACAAAAATTGCCAAAATCAAATCATTAAAATTTAGGATGTCGTTAAATTACGTTAAGAACCTAACAATTAAGAATCCTACTAAATGTGAGGGAGAATCCAGCTATCTGGTGCATTCTTTTCAATTTTGTACAATTTTGAGATCGTCAAAATTTTGGTACATCACGCAAACGGTACCTATACATTCAGAAGGGATGTTAAACAAGGGGCCCAATGCCTGGACGTGGCATGTGGTGCTCTCCCTAGTATGATGAGAGGGGCTCAGGTCCTCATACAACGTGGTGTGGCTTTCCACATGTCTGATGGGTTGAGGCGACCTGATATGATAAGATCCGGTCCCCAAGAAAGCATGCACTTCCAGCCAATACAAAACCAGTATCTTCAAGGGTTGGTAGTACAAATAACTAGAAATGTATGGTCTTTAGACAGGGGGATTTGTGCTAGACTAATGAGAGGTTGAATTATGCATATACCGTATTTCCTCTAATAAACGCCTAGCCTCAAATAAACGCCTCCCGTTTCCAGACAAAAACGGCAATTAGCGCCTCAATCTAATAAATGCCTCCCTCTACTAAACGGCGCACACATCAGAGCTAGAAAATACAGAAAGTGCAAGGAAGAGGATGTACTAAAACTATCAGGTTCATTTTATGTGACAACCATGGAAGAAAATAAGGGATCCTTTCTTCTTTCTGAAGTTCATATTTTATGTCAAGTGTGGCAGTTTTTCTTTTCTTTGTTGTTCCTCTTTCATGAAGAGTTATTGCTATCNGAGCAGTAAGTGTTTTGATTACACCCAAAAAATACGAGAATTAATCGGCTACCAATCAGCTTATGAACCAAACAAATAAAATGCCCGCGGCAGATGTTTAGATATATCCTTCTTCTTTCGATATTTACTCCAGACTTCTCTTAAAAATCACCTTTCACGTGCACAAGGCAACAGTTTGCCCTACTGGTTCAGGGCAACTTTTGTGGCTTTGTTTGTTTTGAATTACTGGTTGAGAGAATTTCTTTTGTCTGCAATCGCTAATCGCTTTGAATTGCGGTGTCAATCCAAAGCAATTGATCCTATTGTGTTACAAAATCTGTCCTTGTTCAGCAGTTATAGAAGCTATAATGCCACTCAATAGAACATTTTATATAAAACAGGCCTTGCAAGGAGAGCGAGCTTGAGTGAGCTCGAGCGCCTCCACACACCCCTATAAAATTCTATGAGCTCGATAAAGTGAGCGCCTAGGTTGATAAGCTTTTTTGATACAGTGAATGTACACGTAAATTTCACTACAAAGATTCTGGTTATATTTGGGGGTGTATCTTGTCATTTCTTGCTGTGTCATCCATTGACATAATTTGTTAATGTTCAGGAATCAACTTTTTTCCAGGTGCTCTATTTGTCAAGCGCCTGTATTTTCTTCCTCACAAGGCCTGATAAAAATGCATAAAAACGTTGCTTGATCCAGACTCTTAGTAGAATAGCTGAAATTTCTATTGCTGGTCTTGAAAAGCACTTGAATGGGGCCAAAAATGAAGAGGTGCTCAACAGCCACATCCAATGCAAAATCCAGTCCCGTTCAAGGCTGGTCCATTATTGAACGGGGCCAACATAGGAAAGTTGCTCTTCAGCCTCATCTATTGCACCATCCAGCCCTATACAATGGATGGGGCCTGGGCACCTGCCGTTTTAGTCAAATATTGGGTGCACAAGTACAATACTCTTAAGACTAAATGCATTTCCACATGTGCGTTATGATTTTGAGTGAGAATGTGTGTGAAAGCCCAGCTCTTTCTACAATTTTCATCTAAAAAGTACTCCTGTTTGCAAGATGGGCAACGCTAGACGGAATTCTTTGTTTCTAGTGCGACCCATGGTGCATTCAATGTTAAGCCCACACTGAAGATTTACATCAAGACAATAGGAGAACAATAAAACATTGCCATTGTATGCCAAAGATCTTTGGGCCCAAGTGCATGAAATGCACCCTGGTGTGCGAGAAGTGCACAGATGAACAATAGGAGAGCGAAAGGTCCTATTGTTTCTACAAACATTGCAGGGAGAGTATGTACTCTGACAACAGCCAAAAATGCAGTCTAGGGTAAATAGCTCGTTTCCTGATTGTCTGATCATATAGTTTGGCCATGGTGTATTTTACTTTTTGCAATTTAAAATTTACAATTAAAAAGACATTTTGCATAATATGTAGCCATAATTATCTGGCTTTAAAAACTGTAGGTTGGACAAAAAGCTAACGAGACGAGATCGAAACAAACAAGCTTTTGAATAGGCCATGCCTCAAGGTACGACCAGCAAAGACCACAACCATGCGGGCGCGGGAAAAAATTCTCGCAACATTGCAACGGCTTATTCTGTCAAGATCATCGCCATTAATAGCATTTCTAACTTTTTGATAACTTTTCTCGCTTGATAGGCCCCATTTCTTCGAAAGAAAGCCAACCATAAGCAACTTAGTCAGCATGAAAATTCGTTGCCATGCCTGAAGAAGATCATTCCATTCTGACCACTCCGAGAACCAGTTCTCCCAGTTCTCCCGCATGATCATGACCAAATGGCCTACGCAAAAGCACAGATTAAGTCGATATGATCCCTCCAAAACCATCAAGTAAAGGTTCCAAATATTCAATCTGATCATTGTTATACCTTCTCAGCATCTGCTTGTGGCAGATCTTCTGTAGACTTCTTTACTTTTTGCCTCGCGTATGGCTTCGCACGATTCCGCCCGCCATGGCTGACACGGACTTTCCCGGTCGTTGGTGGCTTGTTGAAGGGATCCTGGGGATCCATCAAATATCTCAGATGCTTCTTTGATGTATCATTCAGATTCTAATAACCAGATATTTCTGCTAAAACCAATCTATTCCATAAAAATCCCTTCGAAATTTATGAAAGTACGTAGGCCACTTCGACACCACGCACGCATTCCGCAACGGAAGGTGAAACACAAATGTCATGGCTCATAAGACTGTCACATGTCCAGCCAAAGGGCAATATTTCTTCAGGTTTTGAGGGGGCTCCTGAAGGGGGCGAGGCATCCTAGAAAAAGTGGATCGGATTTGACTCACAGGAGAATTGATATCCAAAGGCATACTCAAAATTAGTTTTTAATACTTTAAATGAAAAGATTTTTATCAAATTATTCTATACCGCTTTGCTTAGAAATACAAATCAACCCAGAGAATTGGGTTTGATATGTATCACCCCTTGGACAAATACTGATGAAATGCAAATTTTTTGTAAATCATCTCCATTTTCAGCCATCACTGCTAATGGATATCATAGCTAAAACATACAATGTGAACTCTAACTTGCTTTTGTTTTCAAAATCTTTTTGTTTTGGTACTTCTTTTACACGAGCTTCTTGGCAATTAATGCAATTTTTGATCGGTATTTCACCTTACCCCCAGTTGAGTTTAAAAAAAAAAATCCTAATAAAAATCCAACAAGAACTAATTTGCTTCGACGAGGGACATTATTTTGTCAAGAACCCTTTTCTGTATAGAATTTCACTACATGCCTCTGAGCTATGACATCTGAAACCAAACCCAACGGAAGGGCTTACACATTTCGAAATTAGACATGGCGGCTGTTCCTCCCACAATGCATTGCTCCAGCCGCCATTTGAGATTTGTGTGTCACGCGGGAAAACTTGGGCATTATCGCAGAAATAAATGGCGGGAAAATGAGTAAAACCAGGGACCCGTAGTGATTTGGGGTGCTGGGTACATTTTTTTGTGGGACTGACCTATTTAGCATCCGATTTCCAAAATCTGCGCTTTCATAAAAAATTCTACGTTTGCGTGATATGTTGTTGCCGTTGGGCTTCGAGTATTTTGCTTAACCCTACTCCACCTTGGCTCTTTTGAATCACTCCTCACCTGAGGGGGGGCCATTATGGCCCCCCTAATTATTTCTGACACCGATAGAGTTATGAAGTTGTAACTTGGTATATAGTATTACCAACCTATTGTGCTTCTAATTACATAATTAAATTTTAATTAGTCACGTGACCTGTTGCTAGGCAACTAGTTATCTTGAGGCCAGTCTGTAATAAGGTTATATATGGGAACTAAAATAATATCCTATATTTCAATGAAAACGAAGTTTATTCTCATAAATGGTTAAGATTCTATTATAACATTATATTTTCTCGCAAAAGACTATATTAATTTTTAATTTTTTGCATATCTATTCAAACAATGACGTCATAAACTTCTATGACGTCATAGCTCTAAAAAACTGCAAATGTAAATAAAACTTAACAAACGATACATCATATGAACGGTATCAACGAGAGGAATCCAATGAGACTAATTATAACAAAATCGAATAAGGATTGACCAAACTAAAAGCAATTTAGTATTTTCTTTTGTGACCTCTCTCCAAATAAGGGCATTTACTGATCATGTGACACATCTAATTAATACAAAATTTATAGAATCTTGTAGAGCATTAAATTTTAGGAAAAGTCAGTTAGTACCAGCATTCTAACTTTAATGGTTGAAGCACTGTATATCAATGTTTGGTTGGGGGGGCCATAATGGCCCCCCCCCAGATGGAATAGGGTTAAATGGTAGGCTGCTCTATCTGAATTAAAAAAGCTAAGACACTTTTGTAATTTGCAGCTCTAATTTTCCCAGGTCACTTGACAATGTTTTGATACTGTACTGTAACAGTAAATGTTTTGACATTACAATGCTTTGAGTTCGAATGATATTATAACAAGTTTTTAGATCTTACTAAGTAATTTGGAAGCCCTTCTAACAAAATATATATTAGTTCTATACTTAAGAAACGTAAGAAACTATATATTAGCAATATAAGAAACTCATAAGAAACTTTCGGTAGCAAAATGGTCCTACCAACCCCGGACCCAAGTTTCTTATAAAAAATTAGAGTAATGTTCCTTGATCAATAGGTGTATGGCATGAGGCAAACGTAGGAGTGGAGCAACATAAAAATACTCTCTGCTTCAGTGAGAATAACGATTTGACCCAGTACTGAAAGTTTCTTAAAATTCTCAATATTTGAGAACTCAAGGTTTCTTAATTTCATAACATTCTTTGTGCTTACATTCCGCCCCCTCCTCGCGAAATTCTTACAACGAAGTTTTATGAAGATTTTCCAGTGTCAAGACATTGCTCAAGTACATTCTGATTAATACATTACAAGAAACGAGTGAAAATAAAAATATTGACGAAAAGAAATTGGACATCAAATAATTTTGTCCCAGTACTGACGTTTTTTAATTTTTCAGCGATCTGAGAGCTGAGTTTCTTGTGACGAGTGTCTTAGTAAAAAAAAGACTTGTAGGATTGCAATGACCCAAGGCTCGAATTTAGCTTCCAAAAGTTTCATAATCATAATCATAAGCGCCAGAGGGCTGGGGGCGGCAGCCCCCAACATTGGAAAAATTTACAAAAATCAGCCTTTTTCAGGGGAAAAGCCCCAGAAAGTCGGGCAAAAATGGTCCTAACAATAACATTTTTATCAGACAGCCCCCCCCCCTCCAGTTTTTCTTCCCGTACGCTTATGTTCATAGTGCTCCTCAAACATGGCATCAAGGTTTCACTTAGAACAAGTAATATTTTGCAAGCGAGTTTCTTATGGTCCTTGTCTGTGATGAAAACCTCCTACTTTGCACTCGTGCAAACAATGCCATCTGGTTCCACGGGCGATGCCCTTTTTGCTTTGCTCAACATTTCAAATTACATATCGTGAATTTAGAACGAAACAGCAAAAAACTTCTCTGAGTGCTGCTCTGTAAAAAGTAAGGCAGGTTTCCCTTTTTCAAAAACAGAAATATCATATGACATCACTCTAGGTAAGAGAAAATTCTTCTCTGACATAGAAAAGGGTCATAAGATCCCTATAGATACAACTCCCAATCTCCAGGCAGCGTTGAAAACAAATCTTATTTGAATTAAATCGTAATTCTACTTACAATATGTAACATTTAAATCAATACTCGGGAAGCAATTCAAAACATATCCCACCTATTTTCTAAACAAATCTAATGAAATAAAACCTTAATAAATAACATTGCATCTTTAGTTTTTGCATGCTACAATATCTGTCGTGAAAATGGGAAATTTACAAGATACAACAAATACAGGGTGAGTTCTGAATTTGGCCAATTGAAAGCCCTGGATAGGATAATCAATACCTCTAAATTCAATTTGATCTTTGGTACAACAGCTCAAAAAGAAAAAGTCAACATTGATTGAAACACTGATTCGTGATTTTTTAGATTTTTCAAATGCCGAAACTTCTTTTACCTGCTACATGGACAAGGTAGCCCAAAAAGTCTGGCATTCTAAGGTCAGCAAATTTGATTGGCTTCAAAGTAAAACAAGCCATGAATACTTCAACAATCAACAACAAAATCTATTTTAGAAAGATTACTCGGCAACTACTGCTGGCAATAGATGATGCAAAATCCCAGGGGATGCAACATCCTACATCGAGGTGACCAAAAAGAGCATGCAGTAATTGGCTGAAAGAAGTTTTTGAAAGCTTCAAGCAAAATCACTTCCAGAACCACAATAAAGCTTTACTTTTCAATATATGAAACTGAACAGAACTGAAATGTCACAAATGTAGAACCCTTGAAAAGTTGTCAAATTTTCCTACTTGCATCATGGCCTGTCTATGACCATGACAAATATTTGCCAACTCTTGCTCACCGTGGAACTGTCCTCGTCAGTGCGATGCAAGTTTGGGCTGTACTGATTATCTACGTAGATGTAGATGTTGTCATAAAAAGAATTTCATTTTGGATACGTTGCAAAGCTATACAATAACTATGGACTTTGATCTCAATAAAACTGGGCATAAAGAGCTGTTTGTCCTTATAAATAAGTGCAAACCAAGGCAGAAAGCTGTGGATTTATCTCTCCTAACGAATTAAAAGCTGTCTCAAATTAGATGCCACGTGAAAATGCCCGTGAATAACAGCAATTCAAGTGTTTTGCATGTGAGCAATTTTGCGTTATCGCAAATCTTACGTGACATCTAATTTGAGACAGACTTTAGTTTAACATAAAAAGACCAAACAGTTACAAATAAACATTCAAAATGTCTTGCATTTGCTGCCTGCAAAGCGGACATCTTCTGCACACACGATTAAGTGTCACAGCACAGTCATGACATAAGCATAAATGCTTGCATGGAAGCAGTACAGTTGTTTTGTCATTATCTTGACAAACAATACATAAATGCCTTTCATCATCCTGTGGTACATTTGGAGGTNAAAAAAACACAAGACCAGAAATGCCTCCAAAGAACAAGATAATTAAAGGTTAATTGACGTTGGTGAAAGATCAAAGACCATAACCATTGACAAGGAATTCTTTCAATTTTGATTTGAAAACATTAAATGAAACTGACATTTTAATAAAAGTGGGTATGCCATTCCATAGTTTTGCACCAAAATACCTTATTGACCTAAGACCATATAGAAATGTATTCCTGATGGATTGAAAAATGTCCCCTCTAGCTGCCTGACGAGTTTCATGACTATGAACAGTGTTACTGAGCTGGAAATAATTATGAAAGTGAGAAGGTGTGAGACTGTTAAGAGACTTATAAACAAATTTGAGAATATTATGATGTATCATATCTTTCAGTTTGAGAATTTTTAGGGAGAAGAAGATTGGTGTTGAAGAAGAGCAGAAAGGCTGAAAAGAGATAGACCTTAATACTTTTTTCTGCAATAAGAAAAGAGGTTCAAGATATGTATCGTACGAGAGTCCCCAGGTTGATGAGCCATAGCTCAGAAAGGAAGAGAATATAGAATAGTAAAGATTTTTCAGAATATCAAGAGGAAGGAGGTGCCTGATTTTAAAGAAGATCCCAGATGTCCTTGAGAGTTTTTTAGTTAGTTCAGAAATATGGAATTTCCAGGAAAGATGCTCATCCATCAGGACACCTAAAAACTTAACATACCTAGATCTGGTTACTGATTTCTTACCAAATTTTATGTGGATATGATCAGGCAATTTCTTACTAGGGGAATGAAATACAACAAAGTTGGTTTTTTCAATGTTCAAAGCTAATTTATTTACTTCAAGCCAGGACTTTACTTTTAGCAGTTCTTTGTTGATTTTAACCTGAAGCTTTTCAATGTTCTCAGTCTCAAAGTAAATATTTGTATCATCTGCAAAAAGGAAGAAAGAAAGGACTTTGGATACATTAGGCAGGTCATTGATATAAATTAAAATTTTATTTTTCTCTAGGATTTCTAGGATTTATCTCTCCTAACAAATTAAAATCTGTCTCAAATTAGATGCCACGTGAAAATGCCCGTGAATAACAGCAATTCAAGTGTTTTGCATGTGAGCAATTTTGCGTTATCGCAAATCTTACGTGACATCTAATTTGAGACAGACTTTAGTTTAACATAAAAAGACCAAACAGTAACAGTTACAAATAAACATTCAAAATGTCTTGAATTTGCTGCCTGCAAAGCGGACATCTTCTGCACCCACGATTAAGTGTCACAGCACAGTCATGACATAAGCATAAATGCTTGCATGGAAGCAGTACAGTTGTTTTGTCATTATCTTGACAAACAATACATAAATGCCTTTCATCATCCTGTGGTACATTTGGAGGTGGAACAGCATCATTAATATTTTGATTCCCCCTTCTTTGTACAACATTCTCTCTTTCTTCGTTATTTCCCCTCTGCAAATCATTTTGACCATTCAAAATAGGGTCATGGGGAAGATTATTCCTCCTCTGCAGAGTATTGTCATTTTGCAAATTGTTTTGTCTGTTTTGATCAGGTCCGTCTATTCTTTGAGCGGCCTGAACATTTCGTGCATCTTGCTCCCTATTTACGCATGAACGAACTGTTCGGTAGAGTTGAACAACAAGGGCTTTAAGTCGCCTTATGGTATTTCGTGCATCTCGCTCCCCATGTACGTATGAACAAACTGTTTGGAAGAGTTTAACAACAAGGGCTTTCAGTCGCCTTATAGTGTGACTTTCTCTGACCAAATAAATTACCAATAAACAGGTTGGAATGAACAGAATAAGCCACGATGACGGTACAGCCAACGTTTTGATAGCATCAAAAAAGAATGATGCACTATCAAGAACCGATCCTCTGATGAAGTTTGCTGAATGTTGAAATATGCGATAGGACAAATCCAATATTCCAAGTAGAATGTGATTCACATTTTGGCACAATTCAAAAATTGATCCCAAAAGAAGCCATGTTATTGTAGCGATTGAAGATAGCAAGTTAATAATTTTGTTGACTCCTTCTACTGATCTTGTAACACACCATGCAATGACATTTGTTATGACATTTGCACAAGATGCAATATTATCAAAACAACGTTGGTACAATTTGTAAGTTACCAAAATAAGTTTATGACAATTTTCTCTCAGAAAACCAGCATAATAGCATGTTATTGTAGCGATTGAAAATGGCAAGTTAATAATTGACTGAACAAAGCCGATAAGGAGTCCAACTAAAGTCTGAGAACTGAGAACCAAAAATGATAAAATCTCTCCTAAAATCGTATATCCTTGCGTTACCAAATGATAATAATCAAATTGAAGCAAGCTTCTAAGGACTGATAACATGAAACTTCCAATGATTGTAAACACAAGGACGATGATTTTGAAGCATGTAAAGACCAAATTGCACCCATACACCAGTATGTTGGTTACGACGAAAGAAAGTAGGACAAAAATATTGACGATCAACGACAGGAAACTGGCAAACAATGATGACATGAAACTTCCAATGATTTTAAACACAAGGACGATGATCTTGAAGCATGTAAAGACCAAATTGCACAGTCCATAAAACAGTATGTTCACGAAAGAAAGTAGTCGTAAAAAAGTTCCAGAAACGAAGTTGACGATAAACGACAGGAAACTGATAAGCGCAGCCATCTTGAAATCTTGAAATACGCCCACTCCCCAACTCCGGCAGTACTTGGTATTGGTATAAGACCAAACCAAATGTCCCGAAACCATCCTGGACTAATACGTCATATAGTCTGCACTAGCTGTTAACCTTGTTAAGTGAAGTGCTGCGTCTGTCTTTGTGGCTTTAATTTTGTATAGACGCAGAAGTCATAACAGTTTCTGGTAAGCAGGAGCATTGAGGTATACTGGTTGCAATGTGGTATAATACATTTGGCATGTAAAACACATGCATACGAAGTTATTTTCATTTTCATGACCATGGTCATATTTTCACATGTTGTATACTTCACAATCTCATGGGCCCCTTTGCTTGACACAGCATTTGATGCCAGCTTGCCAAACATACAAATTGAAGTGTTGGTAATGTCTCGTTCAATTCCTACCCTGACCATCCCCCCCCCGGGCAGCCCGGGGGTCAGCAAAAATTGCTTGCACAAATGCCCGGGGGCGGGGGAAATTTTTCTGGCGAATACCCGGGGGCCGGGCACTGAAAATATACCATATTCCCAGTAACTGTATAATGAAAAGCTCCTGATGTTGTATAATGCCCCGGGGGCCGGGGAAAAGTTTACTGTCAAATGCCCGGGGGCGGGGAATATTTTTTGAGCAAATGTCCGGGGGTGTCCCGGGGGGGATGGTCAGGGTAGGAATTGAACGAGACATAAATCACATTAAAAATGCCCATATAGCAGAAACAGGAAGCAGTTATTGCAGAAAACCCCATAAGATTAGATGATAGCAGAAATATGCAGTCAAAGAAACACAAGGAAACTTGCAAGGAGGACAATATCTTCTAAAATTCAACAGGTGGTGTTTCCTCTGACAAGAAAATCAACTATGATATAAAGAATCTACTCCCAACATTAGCAAATCAAAGTATTTCAGAACTAACTTAATAATTTTGGCAGGCATTAGGAAAAAAAAACATTTAACAAAATCCAAAATTCTATAGCCAAGCTTCTAAAATTCCAACAAATTGTTAGCCTGTCAATCAATATGCAGCAAAAACTATATTTGAAGTCGGCCTATACAGTATTTCAAAATGCCAAAACCATATTCCTTTCTGATAAGATTTTAGGAATTTTTTGTATTGACTTACCTGCTGAATGTTATCCCAAGTTTCTTCCGAAATCAGAAACGTTCAGCAAAAACTGCACAACACGGACCGATCGACCGAGACTGTTGTACGCTGTCGAGACTAAACTCAATCACTTACTAATTAGAAAGGTAATCTGCCTCATCAATGACTACCACTATGGCAATATAAAATCAAAGCTCGCCATTTTGTAACGAAAGACGACTGTTGTTGTGGTACATTTGTCTCCAAAGCCTGAAGTGCTTCGTCCTCGCAGCTTTGTGAATCGTTTGCCGCCATTGCAAAAAACCAATCAGTGGTCCGCAAAATACTATTTCTAGCCTCGAGTTGGCACTAACTGAAATAAGCCAATCATTAGCAAGAAAAATATCATGTGACCACAATACAGCTCTGTGATTGGTACCACAAGAAGTTGTGGTGAATGGCCTAAATAGGGCCAACTTTTGGGATAACATGAGTCCTATTATGAGCGAGTAGGGTGAGTGGGTGGGTGGTAACGATTGCTAGGACTCGACGTAATAAGTCTAATGTCCTCCTGAAAAAATTTGAAAACTAAGGTTGCTAGAATCGCTCTGGTGGCCATTTTCACATATAAACACCATTTTCATATCATCGAAATAGCTGGTCGTTGTGCAGAATCATGATCTTAAAGTACTTATTTCTTAAAGAAAAGAACATACAGCAAAACACTGAGTGGCAATTTATGGGCCCTTATGGCCATGGGCCTCGGGTTTTTGACCCCCTGACCCCCCTCTCCTCAGCCCTGCTTTCTTTGAAGTGGTTTCTGTCACATTTCATAATCTGAATACTTCAGAGTCACAGAAATTTACCCCATTAATATTTGTATTCCATATTTCAATATTTATCTATTTATTAATCCAAGAAAAAGGAAAATTTCTACTGAGAGCTATATTGAAAGTGAACAGCAACACAAACTCAAAAAATTACGTCAATTTGTGGCCAGCAAACGTAAAAAGGAAAGTGAATCTGAAAGACAGGAGCGACTTGCAAAAATTCAACAGCATAAAACCACAAAATATGACAATGAAAGTGAATCGGAAAGACAAGAGCGACTTTTAAGCAAAGATAATATCTTTGTTTTAAGAAAGCGTTCGAATGCAGTCAAAAAGCTAGCAAATGAAACTGAATCTGAAAGGGAAGAGCGTCTTGCAAAACAGCCGCAGAATGCAGCCAATTAAATTAGTTGTATCGTTGATGATGCTTCGTCTTCGAATGCTTAGCTTTTAAAGAGTGTAAAACGTTTCTCTAAAATTTTCACATGTAATCCTATTGACGTTTATCAAAACGATTCAAAGCTGTCCACGAGTATTTCTGTCCACATCTTTTCAGCGCGATCTGCAGGAAATGTTTGCTCTTCGCTAAGCAATAGTTATGTGCAATTTGATTCTAAGTAGCTACAAGGCTCCTAGCAACTCAGGGACCGTGGAGCATATTTTGGATTGAGGGGGCTAGACAGCATTGTAAAACTTTGAAGGGGTCTGGGGGCGAAGCCACCAGAAAAACTTTCTCGACCACGCCCTCTACATTGGCTATAAATGCGACCAACGCCCTTTTCATAGCTAGAAACGCCTAAGGAAAGATCATCATTAGTAGCATATTAAACTAGGATTGAATCAAGGGCCTGAAAGGAATGTCCTGCTTTAATCTCAAGGAATTATTACATTTCAGAACGTAGATAACATGGAAAGATAAAGCCTCTCTACTCTCAGAAATAAACATTTTGAACATAACAGAACCTAATAACGCGAACATCGTTGTCGATAAGTTTGTATCGGCAAAAGATCCAACTTTTAATCGAAATCCCTTAAAATTGTGTATCCTATGTTTCATTTCTATGGATACAAATAGTTGCAACTTCGATAGTGCTTATGTTATGAATCGTGAAGGTGGTACTTGCTAATATAAACATAATTTCTTAAAAAACTAAAAAAGTATCACTTGAAAATTATTGGGGGGCTACAGCCCCCCGGCTACGCGGTCCCTGTGGCAACTGCCATCTTTGAGGTCGCACCAAAGCTCCTCTGCCACCACGTGGATACGTTCTGGCGTTTCTGTAACTCGAAAATAACTTCGTATGCATGTGTTCTCATGTCAAATGTATTATACCACATTGCAACCAGTATACCTCAATGTTCCTGCTTACCAGAAACTATTATGACTTCTGCTTCTGTACAAAATTAAAGCCACAAAAACAGACGCAGCACTTCACTTAACAAGGTTAACATCTAATTTCTATTCTCAATAACACGAATACACGAATTTCAAGAACTTCTTTCCGAGAGATTCAGAAGGGTTCAAGGATGGGGGAAAGTGATAGTCACTTGGGAGGAAGTGTTTCTCGCAAATTCTCTCATTGCGTGTTGGCTGCCAATCTTTGCGATGCATTCCATGGACCCATTTCTTAAGCAATTCTGCATTTTCATGAGGAAACCTGAAATCAGACCAGCTTGAAATACTTTTTCGTGTATTGTAACCAATCGCATTCCTTAAACTTTTTGGGGGTAATGGCAAATAAATTTACTGGTAAGAAGCTGGGGATCTTATGTATATCTACCCCTGGAGGGCATTGCAAAAAACTGTTAGTCCAAAGAAATATAATTATACCAATGATTTCATAGTGTCTGAAGGGGTAAAATGGGTAGGCTGGGGGAGCATAGGGCTCAAATCTTTCAAATCTTTAAAAAGGTGGGTGTAAAATTCTTTTACAGTTTTCTCCGAATTAAACGGCTTGAACGGAACTTAGGGTACTTTGCTGTAAATCTGCCAAGGAAATCTTTGGATATCTTGCTTAGTTTCAAAATTGCGGCATTTAGAAGTGTTTTGACAGAATTCATGGAAAAGTTTGAAAAAATTGAAATCGTCGTAAATCCTAAATCAATAGAGGAAAAATGATAGAATCTTCAAGAAAACTATAGTTTATGAAGATCTACAATATGGTCGCAAGCAGAAATCTGTCGCTCTTCTGGTTTAGGATTTAGAAATTTGATGACGTCACAGCCTCAGAAATAATAAATGCCGCCATTTTGAAAATAATCAAGATATCTAAAAATTTCCACGGCAGATTTACAGCAAAGTACCCTAAGTTCCTTTCAAGCCATTTAATTCAAAGAAAAATGCTATGGAATTTTACACCCACCTTTTTAAAGATTTGAGCCCTATGATGGCTGGGGGGGGGTAAAATGGGTAATTTTGATGCTAAGAGAAAAGTAGATTATCAATATCAACTATTAAATCAACATTTGCAACATTAGGGACGTTAGTTCAAACAGTTACAGCTAGAGAAAATGTGCGAATCACGTTTTTTATTAAATTTATTCACAGTTTTCACCTTTCCAACTTTACCCGTCGCTTACCATTTTGCCCCCGTTGTAGAGCATACAAAACTGAAAACGAAATTCTGTGCAACTATCCTGAGACTGGAAGGCTCACACCACTGTTAGGTAAGCCCCTGATTTAAACCATTTAAGAGTTTATTATATATCTGGTTTTACCATAATCAGCTGAGAAGAAACGAAGAAATAAACATTCTAATAGGCCAGCGAACGCGACCGGCCTAAAGGCGGGTTTCCACTTCAGCGAATCTGGTCGCGTGACCCGTGCGATCGCTCGAAAGCAGTCGCGCGAATGATTTCCACTTGTGTGAATTTGGTCGCGCGACCAATAGTTTGGGCATGCGTAATTAATTGCAGTGAGGCAGCGAGGTCATACCGGAAAAACCGGACCCTATGACCCTGAGACCCCTCTGACCCCTAGGACCGTTAAAGAGAATCAACGGATATAAAAGCCCCGCGCGGGTATTCTATTAATAGCCTATTGTATTTGATGATGTCTAGGAAGAACCTTAGTATAACATTTGACTAGGAAGAACCTTTGATTAGGACCTTCTATATTCGTTGATATATTCCTCTGCTCACTTTAGTCTGAACTGACGATTTGAAAAGTAAAGGTCAAGCCAAATGTTATACAGCTGAGCTGTGAAAAAATAATAACACTGAAACTGAATTATGGCCTAGAAACTTTGCGAAAAATGGTTAAGTCCAGCCTTGCGACTCTGCGCATGCCTGCACCAGGCTGAGGCCAAGTGACTACGAGGCACATATGGGTGAATGACGTAATTCTAGTCCTCCTATTTCTATGGTGCAGACTATATGACGATGGTTTCGGGACATTTGGTTTGGTCTTATACCAAGTACTTGAAGGAGTCAAGGCTGTCACTCGTAGGGGAATTCCCCTGTAGCAGGACTGTACACCATCCATTGTTATACTAATCTATGCTAATGTATGTTAACCCTAATTACTCATTTCCGTCTAAATTGTATATATACCGGGTGTCCCAAAAAAAAGTATACAGATTTGGTCGACCCTAGCGATGAGAATTTAGCGTGAATCAAACTGAAAACTTTTTTAAAACATACCTCTATAGTNAGTGCTATATTTGAGACCGATACTTTTCCATAAATGATTTGGTGGTGACAATGCTCGTGAAGAGACTGATGGACACCAGATTCGATTAAGAGGTTGGGCTGATCAGTGAAAATCAAGTCAATGCAGGATTTTGAATCTCCCATTAAGTGAGTTGGTTCTGAAATCAGCTGATGAAGGCCAAGGTCAGAAGTTATTGGCTCAAATAGCTTTCCCTCATTATTTTCAACATCATTTTCCCACCATTGAGTCGAGCGGCAATTGAAATCACCGGTAATGATAACACAGAATGGATTTTCAGCGTGCAGTTTTGAAAGCAACAGTTCAAAATTTATTGTGAAATTATTAAATTCACTCTGGTCCTGACTTGGACTTCTATAGATTACAACAAAGAAGTACTTCTTCTTGTTTAATTGGATCTCACACACAACGCACTCAGGGAGAGTTACTAAGTCTGAGCGATTTTTTGAAGGAAGGGAATCTTTGACATATAGCCCAACACCACCTCTTTTGACATTTTGTGGATGGTTTTCTTTAAAAAACGTATAGCCATCCAGTGCAAGCCTATCTTCATCAATATTACTGTCAAGGTGAGTCTCTACAACACCGATTAAGTCGTAGTTACAAACTGAGTTGTATGCCTCAATAAGGGAAACTCTCAAGAAATCATGTGCAGCAATACTATTCAAATTCCAACAGCAAAAATCAAGTGTTTCTGGACCAGGATTAGGTTCAACGTCACCACTTAGCAAAATGGTTCTAAAAACCAACCATTGTATATGTAGTGTGAAACATGCTGTGCACGCAGTGCAGAAGAAGGCATACTGAGAGTGATACTTATATCGAACAAGAATAATGACACCGAGCGGAATTCGTTTCAGCGATCTGAGTTTCTTGTCACGAGTGTCTTAGTAAAAAAAATACTTGTAGAATTGCAATGACCCAAGGCTCGAATTTAGCTTCCAAAAGTTTCATAAACATAAGCGCCAGGGGGCTGGGGGCTGGGGGGCGGCAGTTTACAAATTTACACAAATCAGCCGTTTTCAGGAAAAAAAGCCGCAGAAAGTCTGGCAAAAATGGTCCTAAAAAATGAAATTTTATCCCCCCCCCCCAGTTTTTCTTCCCATATGCTTATGTTCATAGTGCTCTTAGAATGTCACTTAGAGCAAGTAATATTTTGCAAGGGGGTTTTCTTATGATCCTTGTCTATGATGAAAACCCGAAAACCTCATACTCTGCACTCGTGCAAACAATGCCGTCTGGTTCCAAGGGCGATGCCCTTCTTGATAAGCTCAACATTTCAAATTACATATCGTGAATTTAGAACGAAACAGCAAAAAAACTTCTCTGAGTGCTGCTTTGTAAAAATGCTGTCCAAGTAAGGCAGGTTTCCCTTTTTCAATGACAGAAATATCATATGACATCACTCTAGGTAAGAGAAAATTTCTACTCTGACATTAAATAGGGCCATAAGTTCGCTATATATACAACTCCCAATCTCAAGGCAGCGTTGAAAACAAATCTTATTTGAATTAAATCGTAATTCTACTTACAATATGTAACATTTACATCAATACTCGGGAAGCAATTCAAAACATATCCCACCTATTTCCTAAACAAATCTAATGAAATAAAACCTTAATAAATAACATTGCATCTTTAGTTTTTGCATGCGACAATATCTGTCATGGAAAAGGAAAATTTACAAGATACAACAAATACAGGGTGAGTTAGAGAAAAGTTTCGACATTGAAAAATGTCACAAATTTGATTTTGCTAAGACCTCTAATGTCATCAAAATGTCTCCTTTTTCATACATATCAAAGGCTGAATCATTTTTAACGATAATGTCATTTATCATGCAAAAGAGTTTGAAATCATAGCTTGAATACCCACATTGTGAGCTATGGACTTTAGAAGACATCATAACTCTTGCCCATGGTAAATATCAATCAATTTGTACATGATGGCAAGATTCATTTCTGGCATAATCAACAATTCTAGATTTTAAACAATTTGAATGGACAAGAAGATAGATCTCCTCAAAATGTTGTGCAATTTCGTAGCATGCTTCAAACCAGGTAGCTAATAAAATTTCAGAATTTGGCCAATTGAAAGCCCTGGATAGGATAACCAATACCTCTAAATTCAATGCGATCTTTGGTACAACAGCTCAAAAAGAAAAATTCAACATTGATTAAAACACTGATTCATGATTTTTTAGACTTTCCAAATGCCAAAACTTCTTTTACCTGTTACATGGACAAGGTAGCCCAAAACGTCTTGCATTCTAAGGTCAGCAAATTTGATTGGCTTTAAAGTAAAATAAGCCATGGATACCTCAACGATAAAATGCATTTTAGAAAGATTAATCTGTAATTACTGCTGGCAAAAGATGATAGAATCACAGGGGATGCAAAATCCTACAATGAGGTGACCAAAAAGGGCATGCAGTAATTGGATGAAAGAAGTGTTTGAAAGCTTCAAGCAAAATCACATCCAGAACCACAATAAAGCTTTACTTTTCAATATATGAAACTGAGCTGAACTGAAATTTCACAAATGTAGAACCCTTGAAAAGTTGTCAAATTTTCCTACTTGCATCATGGCCTGTCTATGACCATGACACATATTTGCCAACTCTTGCTTACAGTGGAACTGTCCTCGTCAGTGCGATGCCTGTTTGGGCTGCACTGATTATCTCCGTAGATCTAGATGTTGTCATGAAAAGAATTTAAATAAGTTGCAAAGCTATACAATAACTATGGACTTTGATCTCAATAAAACTGGGCATAAAGAGCTGTTTGTCCTTATAAATAAGTGCAGACCAATGCAGAAAAGCGGTGGATTTATCTCTCCTAACGAACTAAAATCTTTCTCAAATTAGATGCCATGTGAAAATGCCCGTGAATAACAACAACTCAAGCAATTTTGCGTTATCGCAAATCTCACATGACATCTTATTTGAGACAGACTTTAGTTAAACATCCAAAAAACCAAACAGTTACAAATAAACATTCAAGATGTCTTGAATCTGATGCCTGCAAAGTGGACATGTTCTGCGTCGACCATCATATCTTCTAAGTGTCACAGCACAGTCATGACATAAGCATAAATGCCTGCAAGGAAGGAGTACAGTTGTTCTGTCATTATCTTGACAAACAATACATAAATGCCTTTCATCATCCTGTGGTACATTTGGAGGTGGAACAGCATCTTTAATATTGTCATCGTGCTCTCTTGCATCTCCACTTGGCAATTGATTCCCCCTTCTTTGTACAACATTCTCTCTTTCTTCGTTATTTCCTCTCTGTAAATCATTTTGACCATTCAAAATAGGGTCCTGGGGAAAGTTATTCCTCCGCTGCAGATTATTGTCATTTTGCAAATCGTTTCTTCTGTTTTGATCAGGGCCGTCTCTGTTTTGAGCGGCCTGAGCATTTGGTGCATTGTGCTCCCCATTTACGTATGAACAAACTGTTTGGAAGAGTTTAACACCAAGGGCTTCCAGTCGCCTTATGATGAAGCTTTCTCTGATCAAATAAGTTACCAATAAACAGGTTGGAATGAACAGAATAATCCACGCTGACGGCTCAGCCAACGTTTTGAGAGCACCAATGAAGCATGAGGCAGCATCAAGAACCGATTCTCTGATGAAGTTTATCAAATGTTGAAATAAGCCATAGAAGAAATAAACTATTCCAAGTAGAATGTGAATCACATTTTGAAACAATGCAAAAATTGATCCCAAAAGAAACTTGATATTTGCAAGGCTGAATGGCATCGCAATGAATGTGCCAAGTCTTTCAAAAATCACCAATGTTGCTTCAAACACATCTATCACAGATAACCAAATGGAGTACAATCCTGTGTTGATGTGCTGGAGAAGTAACATGATTGCGGATGCTGCCATTGATACACTATTATAAACAAATGACCAGATATTATGGCCGAGTATTTTAAGAAGGCCAACAACAAATTCTGATGTCTTTGTTGCAATTTCTAGTGTTTGGAAAATAGCGGATGAACATTTCTTCAATATTGTGTTGACTCCTTCTAATGAAATTGTAACACACTTTGCAATGACATTTGTTATGACATTTGCACAAGATGCAATAACATCAAAACAAAGTTGGTACAATTTGTAAGTTACCAAAATAAGTTTATGACAATTTTCTCTCAGAAAACCAGCATAATACCATGTTATTGTAGCGATTGAAAATGGCAAGTTAATAATTGAATGAACAAAGCTGATGACGAGTCCAACTAAAGACGTGCAACCAACCTGAAAGTTGAGAACCAAAGTTGATAAAATCTCTCCTAAAATCGTAAATCCTTGCGTTACCAAATGATAATTAAATTGAAGCAAGCTCCTAAGGAATGACATGAAACTTCCAATGATTTTAAACACAAGGTCGATGATTTTGAAGCATTTGAAGACCAAATTGCAGAGTCCATAAAACAGTATGTTCACCAAAGAAAGTAGGCCTAAAAATGTTCCAGAAACGCAGTTGACGATAAACGACAAGAAACTGAACGAATCTTCTTGTAAATATTTCTCAATACTTCTAGCTTGACTATTGTCGATCTGTATGTAATCGTGACCCATGGGTCAGCTTAGAACTCGACTTCTTATCCTTCAAAGTGTCTCTGGTCCGAATTCACAACACCAACAAGCGCAGCCATCTTGAAATCTTGAAATACACACTGCTCTCTGACGAGCAACTTCAACAACAACCTTTCTTGGTGTGACGTTTATTCCCAAAATAGCCCAACTTTACAAAAATCTCAAATCACGGCAAAAAATATTTGTTCCTTCCAACTCTAAACAGCAAAACATTCAGACAAAAATCCTTGTGTTTTAGCACTAGCACACGAATAAAATTTCATACTCAGTGGTGTAGCCTGTGTACCAGACCCCAAATGAAAAAGTAAATTTGTCTTGGAGTATGAAACTTAGGCTTCCTTTACAGGAGACAACTACCGCAAAAGCTCTATTTAGCCCCCCTCTCTAATAAGCCCCTCCCTTCTGAGCCAAAATTATAAATAAGCCCCCTCTCTATTAAGTCCCCCCCCACTTATATCAAATGCAGGGAGCGCCGAAGGCGCGGGAGGGGAAACGACCAAAGTTTCACAAACTGATGATAGATGCGCAGCTTGAAAACGAGGTCGAATACACTCGAAGGAAAATGCGGGAATCTTGGAGAAACTGTTTGGAAAAGCTGTGTGGAGAAGCGATAATGGCGAGTAATGGCGAGGCAAATTCAACATTCTTTTTTGTTTATCTACCTGCCTGGTGTAGAAGAAACGAAATAAGCAGTCTATATTGTCGCATCTGATAGACAGCGAATTTTTGTCATCTATTGAGCTATTGNCAAAAATCCTTGTGTTTTAGCACTAGCACACGAATAAAATTTCATACTCAGTGGTGTAGCCTGTGTACCAGACCCCAAATGAAAAAGTAAATTTGTCTTGGAGTATGAAACTTAGGCTTCCTTTACAGGAGACAACTACCGCAAAAGCTCTATTTAGCCCCCCTCTCTAATAAGCCCCTCCCTTCTGAGCCAAAATTATAAATAAGCCCCCTCTCTATTAAGTCCCCCCCCACTTATATCAAATGCAGGGAGCGCCGAAGGCGCGGGAGGGGAAACGACCAAAGTTTCACAAACTGATGATAGATGCGCAGCTTGAAAACGAGGTCGAATACACTCGAAGGAAAATGCGGGAATCTTGGAGAAACTGTTTGGAAAAGCTGTGTGGAGAAGCGATAATGGCGAGTAATGGCGAGGCAAATTCAACATTCTTTTTTGTTTATCTACCTGCCTGGTGTAGAAGAAACGAAATAAGCAGTCTATATTGTCGCATCTGATAGACAGCGAATTTTTGTCATCTATTGAGCTATTGCGTATTGTGATGCAAGTGCCTAGGTTGGCCTGGCTTTTGCAGTTGGACTAAAAAACCAAACTCAAAACGATTGCGTTGCTCGGTGTGCAGTAGTGTGTAGCTCGATGCTTGGACTCTATGCAAGCCATAACGGAGCTTCAAATACTGTAGATTTAATGGATGCTATGGTGCAAGCAAGCTCTCTCTCTTTAAAGCAAAAGTAACGTTCAACTACTCGGACATCTGACTTTCTACTTCATAAGCGATCTAAGTTCACATGTCGATGCCATCGGCTTCTATTGCGTTGTAAAAAGTTGTCCATCATGGCCCATCATCAAGATGAGATACAAATTCTCTGCATTGGACTTGTTTCTGCCTGTGGAAATTGCAAATCAATCAGCCAATTTAAATTGACAGACTGTGACGACACCAATAAAGCTTAACCAGTTTCAGAATGAGAAATTAGGAGTTTAATGACTTTGGCAATTTGCAACTTGGAACAAGCAAGAATATGTTTTGAATTCTTTAAAGTTTCTACAATAATTTTGTTCCAGGGATCAACTTGTGCAGTCTTTTATTTACCTGAGAGTTTGGTTTCTTATAAAGAATACAAAGTGCCTTATTTTCATATATTCAGCAATTTTGGTGATACATACTGTACCCTTTTTGTAATTGCTCTGTCCATCCTGCTCAGAGATTCACAGACAATCATGGTTATGTGTACACCTCTTGAGTTGACCTGATGGGGGATGATTTATAACGGAAATAATAAATTATAGTCCTAGCCTCCTAAATGCTATGCCATCTGTGAAGGATATGATTCATTGGCATGTACCATTACATCTTGGTTGCAACTAATTTTGAAAAGCTGTAACTCCTGGGAACTTGTTCTCAAATCTTTGAGTAGTAATTTTGCTCTGCAGATCCCCATAAATAAGAAGCAACATCTTTGCATCCAGGCAATTGTTACAAAACAATATGCTACTGTTAAATCACGTTCTTGTACTACAGCTGTTATCAGTACAGCTTTGCAGACATTAACATGGGTTTCCTGCCTATGAATTCTTAAGAATATTTCTAGTTTCTTTGAATTCTTTAAAACAAATTTATAGGTCTTTCATATGGCTTAGGAATTCATATCATAATGTAAACATGTAAATGTGCTCAAACTCCATACAAACTTGCCATCTCCAAAACAACACTATAAAGCATACTAAATGCAAACTGGTTGCAAATTGTATTTTTTAACAAAGGTGTGCAAGACTACAATAATTTTTCATAAGAAACTGTAATTTCAGTATCCTGCTAATTTTCATAAGAAACTGTAATTTCAGTATCCTGCTAATTTTCATAAGAAACAGTAATTTCAGTATCCTGCTAATTTTCCAGCCAAAATAGCTAAAATTTAATTTTTATGAAAATTAAGAAACTACATCAGAAAATTTTTACTGACAAGATTTGGCTCAAAATTAAGAAACTGTGTGTACTAGAGCAAAGCAATTCTCCTACAAAAAAGTGTGATGAAGTGGTTTAAAATCACAATTTTTATTAAAATAGTATTCATACCCAGATTTATATATTAAAATTCTGAGCAAACATTTGATGGTTTATACAGTATGCACAATGGACAACATAAACCATTTTTCATTATTAGGTTGCAGGTATTACATTCTCTATTATTAGTCAATTGGTTTACTTCTCAAGAAAGGTGTAATTTACTTTGTGAATGTGAATTCTGCCTCGCAAGTAGTCAATGATGTATGATAAAGGCTTCATATTCCAAGACAATATTTGACAATATAAGCAGGTGAACAGAAAAAAAACATCCCGTGTGCATATTTTCCAACTGATTCAACCATTATATATATGACACGCAAATAGATAACACAATACAGTAGATCTCCTAATATCTAGAATTCCTCAATCTTAAAATACAACCAACACAACATTAGAAACACATATCTAAAAGCATTTAGCAAATGATACATTCAAAAGTTGACAACAAATTAAAACTTCTTCCTTTTTATCTCCACCCTCTCATTTTCTTAATTTTTATCCTCCACCCTCTCATTTTCTTCCTTTTTTATCCTCCACCCTCTCATTTTCTTCTTTTTTATCCTCCACCCTCTCATTTTCTTCTTTTTTATCCTCTACCCTTTTATTTTCTTAATTTTTATCTCCACCCTCTCATTTTTTCTTCCTTTTTATCCTCCACCCTCTCATTTTCTTCCTTTTTTATCCTCCACCCTCTCATTTTCTTCTTTTTTATCCTCTACCCTTTTATTTTCTTAATTTTTATCCCCACCCTCTCTTTTTTTCTTCCTTTTTATCCTCCACCCTCTCATTTTCTTCCTTTTTATCCTCTACCCTCTCATTTTCTTCCTTTTTATCTCCACCCTCTCATTTTCTTAATTTTTATCTCCACCCTCTCATTTTCTTCCTTTTTATCCTCTACCCTCTCATTTTCTTACTTTTTATCTCCACCCTCTCATTTTCTTAATTTTTATCTCCACCCTCTCATTTTCTTAATTTTTATCTTCACCCTCTCATTTTCTTAATTTTTATCTCCACCCTCTCATTTTCTTAATTTTTATCTTCACCCTCTCATTTTCTTAATTTTTATCTTCACCCTCTCATTTTCTTAATTTTTATCTCCACCCTATCATTTTCTTCCTTTTATCCTGCACCCTTTCATTTTCTTCCTTTTTCTTTCTTCCTTTCTCCTTGACCAACCTGCTTTTCAACACACACTTCTGCTTTATGAACTACTTCTATACAATTTTCTACTTGACATTCTTACTATGGTAACCAAATTTTTCCTGAGTTTTCTGGACTTTTTAAGGTTACGGTAAACGTTTGTAGCGCAAGATTGGACTTTCTCTCCCCAAGGTAGGCTTCTGAGATTTGAAGAAATTGGCCTTTTCAGCCTACAAATGTTTACCGTAACCTAAAGGCGGATTTCCATTCAGTGCATTTCATCGCGCACGCGACAATTTGCGATCGATTTTCAGTCTGGGCATGTGTACTTTGAGTTATTTGGTAGCGCGATCAGAGCGCCCGATCGCAAAAAAAAAGTAGAAGTTCATCCTACTTTTTGCGATCGATTGCCAGGGCCCATTGGCAGCAGCTAATCAAATCGTTGGAAATATGCGCCAAAAAGGTTTATCAAAGGTTTGCGATCGCTAAAAGTCGATTGCAAATTGTCACACGCGCGACAAAATGCACTGAATGGAAATCCGCCTTTAGAGTGTGTTCTTTTGGACCAACACAGCCTTTGGTTAAGAATATGTTCAGCAAGCAGATCAACACCACAAATTCAATAATCTTGCTTTCAGTGTTGTGGTCACGGGTGGGGATGGGGCCCCACACTTCAGTCAAAAGATGGTCTTTGAGATTTTTTCAAAAGCAAGGAGAAAGTAGTTGGGTAGGGTAGGGTTAGAATTTTGCTGAGGAATGCTAAAAAGTGATTGGGAGAGTCGTTCTGAGTCAAAGTAGAGGTTGGCGTTTCTAAAAATGTTCCTAGAAAAACTACCACACAATTGTCAAGGATTCTATTTTGGGGGCAGGTAAACATTGGATCGTGAGAAACATTCTAAGACAAAGTAAAAAGGCATCTTCACAAAATGTTTCCTGTCGGTGATCATTTATAGAAAACTGTTCCGAAAATGTCAAGGTTTCCAATTTGAAACTGGTAAAGATAGGATGAAGATAGGCTCTAAGCCAAAGAAAATGATGCTTGCTCAAAATTTTCCGGGGGATGCTTATTTATAGGAAAAAAGCTGCCACAAAATGGTTGAAATTCCATTTTAGCACTGGCAAACATGGGATCAGGAGAAGGGTTCTAAGCCAAAGTAGAGGGCGTGCCTCGTAACTTTTCCTGGGGGGTTCACCCCAACACCCACTACTTAAATAACCCACCAGTTAATTTGCTGTGGCCACGCCACTGCTTGCTTTGCTAAAAATGTTTTCTTTAAACTGTATGGATTCCACAAATAGAAGCAAAGTTGCAACACAGAAAAGCTGTGTTGGTCCAAAAGAATGCGCCCCTAAGTATTCAATAACTAAAAAGGAACTTTACATGTGCAAAATGTTGCTAAGAAGCATCATTTCTGGCAAATAGCAATGATTGCTTCAACTTGTTTGGCTTTTGATTTCTTTTTCATTAATGGTTGCCGTAGAGCACCAAGTATTATTGAAAGCTCTCCACCACTCAATAAAAGGAAGACCTCTTTGGCATGTGGTAATGTGGAAACCTTTTTTGCAGTACTTTCAACATTTTCATTTGATTTTATGCTTTCTCTCATTTTTGCAAGCTCTTCTGGCTCCATGCTGCAACTTGGCTTTTCTGAGACTTTCTTACTTTGTGTTTGCTTGCTTTTGATGCCTTGTGCTAGAGACTTACTAAGCTTGTTTGGCCGTAATCCCATCTGATCGATAACTCTCTTTTGTTTGGATTTCATGAACATTTCACATATCTTTTGCAGCAAAATGATGCTGCTTGCTGGAGTTACTTCATTAGTTATGTGATTCAAGCTTGACAACCACTCTTCTCGAAATGATGCATCAACTGCTAATGTTCTCAAACAGCTTAAAACACATTCATCACTACTCAACTTAATTTGTTCTTTTAAATGCTTTGAAGCTTTGTTATGAAGTGTTTTCATAAAAGTGAGTATTTCAGGTTTGGCTTCAAAATAGAAGAGACCATTATTTGCTCTGACATCACTGCCAAGACTGCCAATGATGTTCAACAGGCTGGCTTTAGTGACAGTGATAGTGTCTATACTATGTGGACTTGCCCTTATTTCTACAACATTTGGTCCATTTTTAATGTCTTCTCTAACACGCTTGAAGCACCATCCCGCATGTTTCAGTATGGCCTCATCTGCTAAGTTATCATCTACTTGTGCTTTCCCTACACAAATGGGCATTTTTTGCTGCTGCCCTTCACTGCTTAGGAACGAAAATAGCGTCCAAACATGCTGAAAAATGTGTTGTAATATAGGGCTAAGCAATTTTGGCTGACAATGAGCTGTCATTAAAATATTTTGCCACTTAATTTCTTCCTGACATTGGATGCGAGTTTTCATGAATACTTTTTCAGCAATTGTTAACTTTGTTTCACCTTTTTTTGGCTTTGAATTTATAGCAGCTGCATAACTGGTTTCAAGTACCCCTTCAATGAGAGAAACTAAATCTTCAAATAGAACCTGGCTATGTTGAAGTGTTATCAATAAGTCATTTGCAGCAATGAAACAATCATTGTCAAGATTTAGGCCCTTATCTGTTAGTCGATTCAAAATATCTGTTATTGCTTTCCTGATTACATTTCTGTTGCTTGCAAGAAAATTTTCAAGTTTGCTGTTATCAAGTATGCCCTCCAGGTGACTTGCAGAAGCACCATCAGCGGCGCTTTCTTTNGTTTCACCTTTTTTTGGCTTTGAATTTATAGCAGCTGCATAACTGGTTTCAAGTACCCCTTCAATGAGAGAAACTAAATCTTCAAATAGAACCTGGCTATGTTGAAGTGTTATCAATAAGTCATTTGCAGCAATGAAACAATCATTGTCAAGATTTAGGCCCTTATCTGTTAGTCGATTCAAAATATCTGTTATTGCTTTCCTGATTACATTTCTGTTGCTTGCAAGAAAATTTTTAAGTTTGCTGTTATCAAGTATGCCCTCCAGGTGACTTGCAGAAGCACCATCAGCGGCGCTTTCTTTATCAGAGTCTCCACTTGTGTCACTTGAGTCCATATTCAAAGCAATTATATAGACTAAAAGGCCTAAGATCTGTTGCTATGGTAACATTATAATACTCTTTTCCATATCCAATATGATAGAGTTAAACAAGGTTTAACCTTACTATATTGCCAAGCAAATGGCTCCTTCTACAAATCACATGAAGCACACAAAACAAGTGACATGTTGAGTAGTGAGTGTTTCAAACTGTTTGATAATACTAGCAGTTGATGCTCAATTCAACGATGACAAAAATTGACAATGAAACAGGTTTGCACATGCCAAGAGATTTTTCTTTTGTTGAGTGGCGGAGGGATTTCCATGTTACTTACGGTAGTTCTCTGCATCAACAATCATTAAAATAAATGTCAACACCTAAACAAGAAAAAGTCAGTATGTTTAAGGAGGTTTGGCTGTTATCAACAAGATCTCTTTTATTGGCCCTAATCAAGAAGTTTCAACTACCTTGAAAATATCCATATTGATCAAACTCAGATCATGTAATAAAGTTGCTGGAAAGTGTAGCAACAAAGCTTGAAATCAGGCAGATATTTTGAGCCCTGGACAATATGTACAAAAAGAACATTTCAAGATTTACATAATAAAAGTTAAGTGATTTTCCAAACACCTCCACTTCTTTTTGTATTATGAAGTATATTTTGCTTTATGGATGCAAGTTGTAAATATTGCACTTAAAGAGATCTGCCCAAACCTCCTTAATTCGGGTACTGGCTTCAAGCTGAAAAACATTACAAATTAGCAGTCCAATAACAATCATCTTTAGCCTTGTGTCTAGACTTTTTAGGAAGATGTTGCGTTTTTACTGTATCTTCCATAGCTTCGATGTTATATGCAGATCTAGTGACTAAATTTGATGACTGATAAGATAATATACCATTAACATTGTATGCGTAAGAGTAAGCTGTCATGTTACGATTACCACCACACAGCTGGCGCTGAAGGCTGAAGAAGGACTCCACAATATCTTGATTAAGACGTTTGGGTATCAAATACCCCTCTCCATACACTTCCTGAAATTCCTCTGATGTGATGTATGCAACCAATTCTTGCAAGCAGGAGACAGATAGCTGAAGAAGAAGAAAAATACATTAAAACGATGCAGTACTAATGTATTATTTATACTAATTGTGCAATGACTGAGTTTTTGATAATGGTACAGCTGCACAGGTCAAGCCTGAGCAACATGAAAAAAATTGGCCTGACACTGCCCATACCAATATGCAGCTTTGTAGTAAGGTGGTTTCTGGGGGCTTTAAATGATTTAAAATGAGACAAAGCATTCTGTCACAAAACAGAAACAAGTCACTAAGTTAAGTTCTAGGTCAAATACAAAACTTGATAAGAACTAAAGTCCACTGTTTTCAACTTAACTAATACCTGTGTTCAATATTCCTCAATACAAAAATGAGTATCTTTCACTGGGTAATGACTCTTTTTATGTTAAGTTGAGATCAGTAATAGATCATGTGGTGTTAGATATAGAAAATTACACGCCTGAAAAGAAATGATGCATCCCTGTTATTAGCAACCAAAACAGACTATTTTTTACTAACTTGGAGATCAAACATTGTCTCCCAGCTGATAAAATGGGATGAAATCTCTTTCTTTGTTTTAAACTTTTTTTCTAGCTCTTCCTTCCAGGCAACAAAATACTTGGCAACAAAATTCAGTTCATGTAGACGTGCATCATCCGACTGCTCTATTCTGTTCCCATCATTAAAAACCTTCCACAGCGCTGCACACATTTTAATAAATTCCTGGGTTTCTATTGTCTTATCACTATCACATTGCCCCATTTCCTTGCTAACCTCTTCCGATAATGTGTTGACAGCTAGCTTCACTTTCATTTTTGTCAAAGAATCTATAAATACATGCTCTTTGCGCAGGGGTGTTACATAACAGTGGCGTCTTTTGTCTCTGTCGTATACTGAGACGATATGCTTCCAAACAATTTCTTTCCCATTTTTCATTAGTTTTCGTGTGAAGTGTTTGCTTTCTGACTTATCTCCACTCTTATTCAAATTATTCCTTAGCTTCTTCATTAAATGTGGAGGATCAGACATGAAGAAAAGTGGCATTGAAGAGAATACATTAAAGCAAGCACACATGGATCCATTGTAACCAGTGTTCATTTTCATAAACTTTCGATTTTCAGATGCCCCATCACAACATGAAAGGATAGTTTGAAACCCAAAAGTTTGCAACATTGAGACTCCTTGCCAGAAAAGTTGATTAAGTCTTACTGCACTCACACCATTTGTTAAAAAGTAGGCACATGGATGGGTAAATCTGTTGAAAACACTGCGGAAGAAAAATTGCATCACATGAGTTGCAACTTGTGGCCCTTTACTTTTAGGGCCTGGCTCTGACAACAACAAATCTGACTCTTCTTGAATGTCAGTAAAACCTAACAGTTCCCAAGTAGCTGAATCAAATACAAGTCCCTCTTTTATCTTAACCTCATCAAAAAGAAGCATACCAAGATGTGCTTTTTTTGTTGGTTTTAACTTCAAAAATTCTGATTTCATTGCATTTATAGTCTCAGCTTGCCATCCTGATGACTGGTGGTTAAAATTTCTATAATCAGATAAGGTGCGACCACTTGGTAGCCGAAGGACCCTAGAATTCCTTAAATCTTCATAGGAAGAGTGTGATTTATTGTACAAACGAAGGCACCATTTAATAACAAGGGGATGCCACCTCATTTGCCTAGATTCAACAGACAAGGCCTTAGCTTGATCTTTAAGGAGCAGCTCCAAGAACTGATCAGACACTTCACCAGTGTGAACTCTTAAGTGTCGCTCTAGCAACTTTTTCTTTCCAAAACTCTTTTTACAATCTCCCCATTTGCATACATAACACTTGTCAATGGGAGCTAAATCAGTCTGCGATGTCACATGCTTCTTCACATGTACTAACAAAGCTTCACAATTGTCAAACTTATTTCTAGTTTCACAGCCTGGCCATTTGCAAAAACTATTCTCAGCCCTTTTGCGTCTTTCCTCGAGTTCTTCGTTCAAGGATCCAAACATTTTCCTCAGGTCTTTATCGGTGGATGACGACACATTTTCCATGTCATTCCTTTGCTTTTCAAGCCTTTTTATTTTATTATTCAATGCAACAAGCTTTTTAGATGAATCTCTTGCTACTTTCAAGAGTTCTTCATGAGGCAATATATCAAACCTAGTGAATTTAGAAGCATCATGTTCTTGGCTTGATTTGTTCTTTGACAAAACTGTTCTTAAATAATGTTCAGATTGGGCGCAAGAGTCACAGGTATTGGGTGTTATTATGGTTTGATCTTTCGGTAAGAATATCTCACAATGAGAGGACCTGACTATCTTTTTGTGAAATTCAGATGGTAGGGTTTCTACATTGGCACCAGGCTCCCCTGTTCTAGTTCTGTACATAACATTTGACTGTTCAATTGAAATCGATGAAAATTTTTCATATGCATGACCTATGCACAGTTTTGCAGCTGTAAGCAGTTTGAGCATAGATTTCAAGTCTCCTACTAGAGACAGTTGTTTTGGTAACTGCATCCATTGACAATGAATAAATCGAGCTTGTCCCTCAGTCATAATCTCAAAGTGATAGTTCTCCTCAATTATCAATTCAATCTCTGGGTAGATGTTATTCACATTTGAAAAATGATAGAAATGAGCTTTTGTTAATTCTGGATCAAATCTGTGCCTCCATCCAACCATTTCCGCAATGAAAGTAGGGTTTTTTAAAATATCTAAATCAAGCTTTGTGAGATCATTCGTAATGGTCTCAGTTGAGTGTCGTTGTGAAGCGAGTGTGCTTTGCTCTGACAGTTCAAACAAAATCTGATCAATTTCATATTGGGCTAAGGTCCTTGATGCAAAAAAATCTTTCAGTTTTTGACCACAGCTATCATCAAATGTCTGAACAAATTTTGAAAAATAGTGCCATCTAAAAATGCCATGCTGCTTGCCAAATCCTTTGCCTTTTGGAGCTAGAGCCCGTCTCAGATAGTTACAAATGGCTGCTTCGTCAATTTTTATCTTTAAAACGGTGTTGAAAAGGTCAACAATTGGCTTGTATTTCTCTGCACTAAAACGTCTATATGGGGTGCTTGGGAACAATTCCTTAAGAGCAGCATAGAGAAGTAGCTCTTCTTCTGACAAATAGGAACCAGAACTAAAGAGGATTGGCTTTGTTTCTATTTGGCAACTCATTTCTTCATCATGAGCAATCTCATGATTTCTTTCAACGTCATTAATGGTGGGAATAAATTCTTCTTCATTGTCAGATGTATCCGAGGCACTTGATAAGCCAACCGATGCTGTTTCTCTAAAATTGCTTTGGCCTTTACTAAAACTTTGCCTTTCACTTAACAATAGCTCCTCAAATATCGCATCAAAATTAATTTTCTTTCTTGCTGAAACTTCTGGTGAAGATATGCCACGTTTTTTACTTAGCAGTGACCTGCTTGGTGTTTGCTCCTCCATCTTTTTTGGAAACTTAATACTGGCTATTTAATTCCCAATTTTATTCTATGTCAACCAAAAGCTGACGTTTGTAAACTTACAGTGCTGCATAAATTTAGGCAAATTTCCCGCGCTTTTGCCAGGAGCAAAACACACTCGTTACCAACCCCCCCATAGAGCACGTCCATCCCAAGCATGAAGCACGCTGTCCACAACGAAAGACTCAAACGAAAATTGTACTGCTCACAACTGCACAAATCGGAGATATCTTAAGTTGTATTTTGGTCTGTAATACGAAAAACAACGATTGCTTTCCTAAAATAAATGATCAAACCTGTGATCACTACCGAAATACAGCTTTTTGTTTGAAAAAAGGTACAATGGTCAGGCGGCCCTGTTGTCGAGGGATATGAAACGAATTTGACGATTTCAACCTCTCTGTCCATTTGAAGCGATATCTCTGATATGTTCTAATATGTTGCAAAGATTTTTTCAGGACAACTTCCAAGATAGTTGCACTCTATGAAAATGTGTAAAAAAGCTACTAGGTTAATTTTTATTTTGAGAAAATTGGATGCCGCCGCGGCGAAGTTCTGATCAGCTCTTAGATTAGGCCCACTGCAACATCAGACAAATGCATTCTTCTCAGGTAAATTGTGGTCCGATTGCTCTGATATCACGCAAAAACAAGGAAAGGTCAATCGGGAAGAGTTATAAAGTAAAAAACTGAACTTACCAAGTATTTATCTCCAGATTTCAGCTCCCTTTCCAGTTCAGCACTTGCATTTCAACCGCTTCGCTCAAATCGGAAAAAAATTGAAACTAAAGCGCAGCCTCGATCGCATGCGCATCTATGCTCATACACGCAAATCAATGACAGTTTCCCCTCCCGCGCCTTCGGCGCTCCCTGATCAAATGTGAGAGGATACCGAAGAGTTTTCCGTTTACTAGATGAAACAAGTTTGGATCCCGTCGGTTTGGATGTCAATTTTGATATAGATTGGGATTTGACTCGTAAAAGTGTATATTGACTCCGCAAAATAACTTAAAAGCTATCGTTTTCGTTTATAGTCTTATCATCTGGCTTTTTGCCCCTTCTGGAGTCTCCGAAATTAAATAAGCCCACCGGGAGCTTGATAGAATTTTTACGGTATTTATGTCGGCGTCTAAGGGACAGTGCAAAATTTATNTCTGCCCAAGTCCAGGGGAAATCACTGCATATTTATACTCTTCTTGAAAATGGCCCAGTACTTTCATTTGGCGAATTTTGCTTTTAAAAGGAAGTATGATTTGCCCTATTCTAAATACAAAATGCCCTACCCAGAGGTACCTACCCACTAATCCCAAAAACATGCTAATAAGTGCCAAAATCATACCTTTACAATATTACGATGTTTCAATTGTCTAAACAACAATGCTTCTTTGAGTAGCTTGAATTTGGCCAAATTGAAACATTCAAAGTGTCTTTCAGGCGGTCTCTCCGTCTTGCACTGGACAATATCATGATTCCCATCTGAAGTATATTTCAAGGCGATTGCTTTCCCTGCTAAAACACCCCTTCTCACAACTTTCGTGTACCCTGAGCCTAAAACTTCGAACGTCTTCACCGTATCGAGTAACCGGCAATCTAGTTCACCAGACATAAAGTCAATATTTTGCGAATGGATTTCTGGAAGATTCTCTCGGTCTTTGCTTATTGATACAGGAACATTCAAGGTTGCAAATTCTTTCAAAGTCTGGTTGTTTCTGTTGAGTAGTTTCTTTCTAGGATTAGCAAAATCCCATCTGATTTGCGGGGAATCTTCCCCAAATATTTGGATGTTTCCATCAAAAGATTCCTCAAGTCGTCTGAAATACTTCTTGTTATCTGTTCTAATTCCACTTTCAATAGCTCGATAAACCTGGTTGCTTTTCTCCAACCGCGGTACTCTATACACGAGTAAATACATGATACTGATCCAACTAAAGGAAATAAATAGCATAACAGTTCTGAATGCAGCTATAATCTCCCCAGCCATTTTGATACATTTGGTTTGTGAGATCACATGCTGATACAGTGCCTCCTAAGTAGTAGGGGTCGTCTTTCACCACGTCTGGCGTACATAACGGCCACAAGCCTTTGCCCTTAATTGGGTTTGTGGACTGTTGTGGAGGAATTGGCTGTAAAAATTGGCAAACGCATTTATCTCAGATACATTTGGGGGACCACTCTCTGTCTTTGTTAAAATGGCTATTTTCTGCCTTTTGAATTGCCCTAAACTTTACAGTTTTGCCAGGCCCGTAGGAAGCTTCTTAAACTTGTAGGGGCACGACACTTCAAGGGGCACTTTTTCATTAAGCTAAAGGGGCATTTCCTGAAACAAATGAGCACTTTTTCGTTGATTGTAAAATCTTGGGGGGGGCACGTGCCCCCGGTCCCTCCTACGTCTCTGAGTTTTGCAACCCCAAACATTTATCCACTCTCTTTGCAGCTAAAATGTTCTCCTTTGATATGATGCTTCAAAAAATGTCCTCTTAAACTTTTCCTGAAGTTCTCTTGAAGTGAAAATGTGACTCGTGCTATTTGCATTGGATTTTCGTCTGACAATGGTAACAACGAATTAACAGATACATGTATTCAAACTCTTCATAAGAAACTGAACCCTCAGCTCACTGAGATCACTACGGGGATCACTAAAGAAGTAAGAAACTTCAGTAGTGGGGCAAAATTATTCAAGAATCTTTTTCTTGGAAATCCACAGCATATTTTTACTTAATTATTTGTTTCTTACTTTTGGTTTCTACACACTTTGTATCAGTGGCAAGGCTTCATCGAACTTCACTGTGAGATGTTCACGTGGGCCCCGGATGTGAAAACCAAGAATGCTATGAAACTTCCAAGAAACTTTGAGTACTCAAACAATGAGAAATTTAAGAAATTTTCAGTACTACTGTATGTCTAATTGTTAATGTTCCAACAAATATGTCCAAGGTCCGAAAGAGAATGATTATTATTATTATTATCAAATAGGCAATTATCATTACAATAATCGCTATTAAATTATGCGGAGATAGGATTTTGACCTCTTTCTTACCTTATAAAAGCTGGACTCAAGTAAAACTGTAACATTGACAATGGCTGGACAAAGATAACGATGGACAAACAGGCGCGCAACTAGAAATTTTACAGGGCAGGGGTCAAAACCAGAAAAAGGGCACGCTCCTAATTATTTCTCCTGAGAGTCGATTTTCAAACTCAGAAACCGAAGGCAGAAATCAAGGGGTAGTTTTTTTACATTTGCTTTTGTAAAGCAAACCAATCAATAAAGATGTCAACTCACTGCGTTAAGCGATTTGAAAGTGGATAAAGGAAACACGAGCGAAGGGAGTTATGAGGGGGTCCGGGGGCTTGCACCCGGGAAAATTTTTAAAAATCACAACCTCCAGATCATTGGAGAGCGCATATCTTGAAAAGAGATTAAAACTGAGAAGAGAACTAATACCTGGCTGGTAAGACAAGAAACAATCCCGTTTGAAAGGCTCTCGGCTTGTAGTCTTTTAGCAATTAACTGGAGTGCTTGCCACGTACTGGATGCACCAAAAAACTTCATATTTTTGAACATTCGTTATACAGAGACTACTTGATAAATTGGGATGAATCAAAGTTTGGTTGATAGCCGAAAGGCTGCAGTATTTTTTTATGATTTTATATTTTTCTCATCATTTGGAATAAAGATAGAATTAAATTCATGACAATTCCTTCACTTCAAAATGCGTGAAAATTATTATAAGGAATCTCCTAATTTAGATCTATATGCAAATACATTTA
>REGM01000008.1:2273125-2322909 GCA_004194415.1 Aurelia aurita | reverse complement strand
CCCCCCCCCCCGTAGTTGCGCGCCTGACAAAGACATAACTCTTGGCTTCTGGCATGACAACCGTGAAAATATAACTGGCTACTACATCCCAACGATGTGAGCGGCCTCTGTCGAAAGGGCTGAAGCCGCAAATGGACTATTATTTACACGAACAATTATCAAGCAATTCGAGACCTGCTGTGAGAGATTAGCAGCAAGTGAGGCTAAAATACACGCCCATTGTGCTCAAGGCGGGGCAAATCGGTGCCACATCTTATCACAAACTAGATAAGCTCTTGGATCTTATGCAGAACACAAAACCGGAGAGAAAAGACACTTACGTGCTAATGTAAAGATTACAGAGCTAAATTTCGGACCAATACAAAAGGATTGGATGTTGGATCTTGAACTGAAGGCTATTCGGACCTATGATATTAACTTAATGAGAACTAAATTATGTAGTATAGTCTACAAATTCCTCGATATTTTAGTTGTATCATTACTGAGGGGTGGGGTGTCAAAACCCACTATTAGTTAAAAATTGTTACCATCCACCAATACCTGACAAGTCTCATTCTCCGAGCTTTGCTTAAAAACATGTTTTTAATTCTGAGATGGTCTAAGATGTAAGAATGCAGGGTGTCCTCAAAACTGTTTTCTCTCTTCCAAAAAAAATAAAAAAAACTTGACAAAACAGTAGTTGAGTGCCAGACAAACATGAAACCGTGCTGGGAGGGTCTGGCACCACCAAGAGTAAAAAAACCAAGGAATTCCATTTTCCATCATTGCAATTTTGGGTATTGGTAAAACCCACAAGAAATCAGTCTAAAATTCGCCCAGCAATCAACCTTTGAACCTTAGATTCACCTTTGAACCTTAGATTCACCTGTATTAGTCATAAAAACGGAGGCCAGTCGATCTTCAAAAAGGTCTCGTTTCATTGCGATTGCAGCAAGCATTTGAAGTTCAGATGACATCATTTAATTTAAATTTCTGCTGGGCATCATCTGCTAAGACGATCTTTCTTTAAAAAGTAAAAAACAAAAGCAAAAAACATACAGGAAACTAGGTTTTCTACGCATCAGAACCCCAAAAGCCTTTTAAGTCTATTGTTATTAAAATCTATTTGATAAAGAATGCATCAAAATATCTATTTAACAACTCAGAAATGACATGATACAAAATTGGGTTCTGGCAATACTTCCAAACAGGGGACAATTGTTTTGGGACACCGTCTTATAAAAATATAATAAGAGATGTGATGCAATAACGGGTGCCTGTGCTACTCACAAGGCAAATTAATTCTCTCTGAAACTCAGTGACACTTTGTATTGTAAAAACTTGCTTTCTAGTTCTTATAAATCTTTAACCCTTCTGAAAACATTTGCTAAGGGATCCCGCTCCACATTCTATCATATGGTCCGGCAAATAGACTATGTCTATCTCGATCGATCATTGATGGGCTTGCGCAGACAACAGAAATCATAAACGGTCTGTGATTGGATTAGAATTCAATGCAAAATTACGCGATAAAAAGTTTGTAGTGAACGCTAATGACATCTAATCAATCTCGAACCACTAAAACAAAACATAAGACAGATAAGATCGATTTTCATTCTATAATGCGGAGCCTGTTTTCCTTATGAATTCAATTGTTTTTTTTTTTTTAAACATCTTTATTATCGATCCTAATCTGTTACTAAACGTTCATGCGTTGGTTGGAGGGCAGTCAAAAAAGTAGGATATCCCGGCCAACGGGCAAGGCGAGATAGGATGTCCCCGTTCCGGTTATCTACAACAAAAATACACTTTGTCTCAACATGACAACTGACAACTTCATCTCGTTTCATCTTGCCATCGAAGTTTTTATCTATGTTCCATTCTCGGCAAAGAAGGACATGCTGTCAGAAATGAATCTTGAAATCGATCATTAATCATTACGTAGTGTTAGTCCTTAGTATTGTCAAATTTGGTGTACCACAGGGATCAGTCAAAAGGTCAGATTCTTTTCACCCGTTACGTTAATGACTGACATGCACAGCCCTTCCAACTTGGAACATGGAATATTCCCGGATAAGACAAATATTTTAGCTATGGACTCATGTCGGAACGATTTTCATAATGGGCATCAAATGTCTGAACTAAAAAGCTACATAAATGGTTTGTAGCTAAACTAAAACTTAGAATCGAGAAAACTGTTTTATGATAAATCCTACAAAACTTCACAAAGCTTAAAAAATAGGCTGACTGTAACAGAAGATATTTGGTCTTCAAATTTATAACAAAGGTTCTTGGTCAAAACTAATAAGTGATGTAATTTCAAAACAACATAAAACAACAACAAGCAACAACAATAAACAAAAACAACAAAATAAAGCATGATCGGGATATATGTAGAGTGACCCAATAAAAAAATGAAACTATTTCAAAATCACAAAAATTTGATTGTGTTGCCATCGATCTTGGAAACTTCTTTACTTGAATTTGTGTCAAGGACTAAACTGATTCGAGTGCAAATTCTTGCATTCAGTTCGAGATTGTGTACTCTGGGTACCAGATTGCGAGGATTTGTTTTGTAAAATACCAACACTCAAATTATGGTTTTTCAAGATATAATTGTGTTGTGTCTTTCCCGTAAGAACAAGATAAATTTCGCCTCTGAAGTTAATTTGATCATGGAAACAAATGCACAAGAGAATTTTTACGATCGGTAGCAAAATCAATTTTTGCTGGTTTTGAAAATAGTTTCACTTTTTATCGGGTCACCCTGGTATTTTTCTCAAAAATTAGGAATCTTAAGATTTAAAATATTTGTCTGCTGTTCTTTTACGAAGAACAACATTATTCGTTAATTTTCCACATCTAAAGTGAATAACCCGAATTAAAAGATGAGATCTCATAGGTTTTGAAATAGCCTGTTGTATTTGATAATCCGATGCCTGCTGGCTAAAGAACGCAAAGCCAAAAGAAACAATGGCGTGTTCGGGTTTTCCTATGTCCTATTTATAGACAGGACCATGTAGCTCAGGTCATTCACGTTAAAGTTGACCACGCAATAGCTTCTATTCTATAACAATGAAAAGTCTTCTGAAATAATAGGAATTTGTCTCTTATGCTCTCAAACATCGATCAGAAATGTGAAACTCTGCTACAGTGAAAGACAGTTAAACATGCTGTATAAATGCAACAATAATGAAGAAATAATTCGATTTCAAACGTGATACAATTTCAAAGCATACACTCATTTTTTTAAAGAAACTTGGCTCTAAACTTTGTAGCAGGGTTTCTTCTTAACGTAGGGCCCAATTCTTCCAGTAAAAGTTTCTTGCAGAGGTTCTCTTTTCATGAAACTGAATTTCACATTTTATCAAATTCATGGAGGACCGCTTTTTGAACAAAAGTTTACAAGAAAGAACCAAATCATAAACTAAAATGATACTTCTTAGTATTATTTGGATTAGTAATGGATTTTTTGTATGAAAACACCTTGCAACTCATAACTAAAACTAAAAAAGTAACCTTCTTAACTTGTTTAATTGATCTCTGATCGTTTCTAGTAGAGTTTCTTAGCTTTCGGGAAGAGGCTACTGCAGTTTCTTTTAGAAGGGCCTATAAGCCGTTTCTTGTTAAAAAAAATGAGTGCAGTCTACTTTCTCGTCGTGTAAAACATATTCTCAAACAATTCATTCAATAAATAAGATCATACACCGTGTAAGCCTTAAGAAAAAGAAAAACCTCTTTCAACTGCCAGAAGGCTGAAATATGTTACGTATATTCCAGGCCTCATTAATGTGCGCGAGCACGCGAGCGCCGTTCCTAGGCATAAAACATCANAAACTAAAAAAGTAACCTTCTTAACTTTTTTAATTGATCTCTGATCGTTTCTAGTAGAGTTTCTTAGCTTTCTGGAAGAGGCTACTGCAGTTTCTTTTAGAAGGGCCTATAAGCGGTTTCTTGTTTAAAAAAATGAGTGCAGTCTACTTTCTCGTCGTGTAAAACATATTCTTAAACAATTCATTCAATAAATAAAATCATACACCGTCTAAGCCTTAAAGAAAAACCTCTTTCAACTGCCAGAAGGCTGAAATATGTTACGTATATTCCAGGCCTCATTAATGTGCGCGAGCACGCGAGCGCCGTTCCAAGGCATAAAACATCAATACACATTCGTTGTTGGCACCTTTACTGTACTCAAAGTGCTTTGATTGCAGGCACATTTTTCCCAACCATTTGCTCGGAGGCAAAGAATACTTTTCAATGAGGCTTTGTATATTCTTGTGCTATTTTTAAAGGAGGCGCTTGTAAGTCATTCCGCATTTCACAGACAGTCTGTCTTGCAGAACAACCGAGAAAGAGCAGCAATACCTTATCAAAGAAATACAGGCAACTGTGATCAAGAATTTAGGCCTATTTTAAAAGATTCTGAGAAGAAACTATACTCGATTTTCAGTTGATTTTGATTAGCAACGTAATGATCAACATAACAGTTTGAAGGAATTTGATGAACACATTGACATCCAAACGTTTCGGACCGAAAAGTCTCGGATAAAAACTTCGGACAAAAAAGTTTCGGACACTTTTTGAAAAATCAGAAACATTTTCTCTTTTTACAGCTTGTTGATAAAATCTTTCGCTTGAAAAGGGTTATATTTGCATATAATTAACCTAATTTTGTCGAAAGATCCGGACTGAATGCTTCAAATAGAAGTATCGCGAGCACAAATATTTAGCCAAATTTTGGACGCTTTTAAAGGAAATTCAGACAAAAAGATTTTGGACAAAATCTGAAACTTTTGCCGTCCGAAACTTTTGAAGTCTGAAAACTATAAATTCATAAACGTGCGAATTTTTAACTCAATAACCTGGAAATTCGAAATAACGCCTCATAAATAATTCAAGCAGAAGATTTTAACATCTGCTCGAATTATTAACAGTTAATCAGAAAGGATAGTTCTTTAGTTCAGCGGGATTTCTTTACCTTAGCAGCTCGTAATGTCCGACTTCACAATTCGTTAGCGTGCAAGGTTCATTTCATGGTTCATGGATACAGTTTCTTGATTTACTAATGAAGTGCTACCAGACTCTTGTTTTCCTTCTTTTGATGAACGGATATCACAGTATTCTTTTCTCACTCTCCTTCACAGAGGCTGTATTACTGAAGGACCAAGGATACAGCCTCTGCGAAGGAGAGTATTCTTTTCTTATGTTCACACGAAAACGGCACATTTTTTGGCGGCAGATTTTGAAAACGGTAGATTTTGAAAACGGAACTCTAACCAGCACATTTTGAAAACGGCATCGTGTGAACACTCGAAAACGGAACATTTTTCGACGCTTTCAAAACGAATTCTTTAGGGGTAGGTACATTTTTTTGGCATCAAATTCTTGGGGAGATTGCAACGAGTCTGTTACCGTCAAATTTCGTACCGTTTTCAAATTGTGCCGGTATTGTGTAAACGCTAGCNCTTTTCTCACTCTCCTTCACAGAGGCTGTATTACTGAAGGACCAAGGATACAGCCTCTGCGAAGGAGAGTATTCTTTTCTTATGTTCACACGAAAACGGCACATTTTTTGGCGGCAGATTTTGAAAACGGTAGATTTTGAAAACGGAACTCTAACCAGCACATTTTGAAAACGGCATCGTGTGAACACTCGAAAACGGAACATTTTTCGACGCTTTCAAAACGAATTCTTTAGGGGTAGGTACATTTTTTTGGCATCAAATTCTTGGGGAGATTGCAACGAGTCTGTTACCGTCAAATTTCGTACCGTTTTCAAATTGTGCCGGTATTGTGTAAACGCTAGCTAAAATTTTGCTACCGTCACATTTTTTACCGTTTTCAAAATGTGCCGGCATCGTGTGAATGTAGTCTTAGAAGCAGAGCTGTCCGATCACCAAAAGACGAAGAAACTCGAGTACTGGAAAAATATCACTTACGAAACCGTTCATTTTATCTCGGAATCTGAAGCATACTTTCGCTTGTTTGTTTTACTTTATTTCTCGGTTTTACTTGAGTAATGTCGAGATAGAGGCAAGGTTTCATAAAACTTGTTGTCAAAGCTTCATGAAGGCATAGGAGATCTCCCACTGACCAAAACAACGAGAATTCGAGCATCCTTCTAAGAAACTGTTAAGAAACTTTCAATACTCAAAATCTGATCATTATAAGAAACTTTCAGTACTGGGTCAGTTTCTTAGTTACTTATAAAAAAATGTGTTCTCAACATCACAGCTAACTTTGCGTTTGTAAGATAATTATTTTCATGATTTCCTTGCCTGTGAGTTGAGTTTTATACATTTGATAAAAATTGATAAACTTGATAAAAATTTGAAAATATGATAAAAATTTAGCAGTAAAATGTCTAGTTCAGCCATCTAGGAGTAGAAGGGTCAAGGTCAAATTGTGACGCATTTTTGCATCTGGATTCCGTTCCGGATACTATCCGGGCAGAACTTTACACCAACCTCACTAGTTTGGTTTAAAGTACCATAGAACAAAATTAAACTACCGGGTGACCAAAAAAAACACTTCACGAGCTACTGATACCAACCTGAGTCTTGCTTACTGAGACCAACCTTTCTCAACAAAACGTTTCTATCAGCATTTAGTTCGAAAGCCCAGCTACCTATGTTTTTATTTGGTCAACCGGTAAGTACAGGGAAACAAGGGACTCATATGATGTCTCCAGAGATTTCTGACAAAAAGATTTTTGTCAATACTTAAGTTAACATTCATGAATTTTACTGCTAATAAAGTCAAACCTGATGAATATTTAACGGGTGAAAACGTTCTTACATCGAACAACGACACTTCATCGTGTATCTAGTGTCTACGTCACGTGTCTAGTGCTGCCATGGTAATAAGAGGTAAGTTGATGGTAATGGAGTGCAGTGAGTGGCATCGAAATTGATCATGTACTTTGATACCTATATGAGAAAGATATGCATCAAGATCAGCACCTATACTCATTACATAAGTGTCAGTATCGCTCATTAAATTGAATGGTTATATGAGAGAAAACAAAAAATCAGATTATAAATATTGAACGAATACAAGGAATCACGTCGTAAGTCTAATCAGCACCTTTGAATGCTAAACCTATCATCAATTTATTTAAATTGGCTAAAAGGTTTCACTTTCCGTAAATAAACTACCGGGTGTCCCAAAAAAGTTGTGCCCCATTTGTGCAGCTGCTATGGAGGAGCTGTAACTTCTATTGTCTCGTTGTTGATACAGTTTCATTGGATATACTTAAACTTAGAGTTTGAGACCTTGTTCTAATCAATCGGACAAGTGGTTGCTGATTTATGGCGCAAGAAAGTCAAAAAAGTGAAAACTTCAAAGACAGCAATTTCTTTGATCTCCAAAAATGCCAAAATTAAGTAAATACTGCAAGAAAGGGTTCTAGAGCTGTGTTAGAATGTTTTCTACATTTGATAAAGGGTTAATTGTATTGTTTACTGCTAACTATGGGTACTTTTGTAATTCTATTGTGGAAATTTAGAATTTAGAACTTCTTTCGAATCGGTGCACACCCGGTAGTTCTCTTGATATTGCATATGGCTCGTTAGACTGATTAAATGGCCGTAGCTACCGCTATTCAGCGGTACGGTTTGGTGTTAGTCTCGTTTTGATGAGCGATTACTGGGACTCACCGTAATCAGTCTAATGACTCGTTGAAATTGGTGAATAGTTCACAGTTGCACTGATCGGCAAGGCACTTTTCGGCTCAGCCAGTACAAATATGTGACACAACACGATGTAAATATTTGATGTTGTAAAAGAACATACCAAAAACAGAGCGACGTTAGTGCGAACATCAGCATCCCAATCTTGTCCTAAAAATATGAAGAACGAAGCATAAGTTACCGGGTATCCCAAAAAAAGTCCATCCCCCCATTTGAAAAAAAGAACCAAAATTTGATTAAAGGCCAATGTTCAAATTTCTTTCTTTGCAAGTTAATCAAGTACCAAATTATTTTCCCAGGTATAGGTTATCTTTTTGATTTATTTAAAAGTTAGCAAATTTGGCTCTTTTAGGGCTGCCTGGGTTTGAAGCATACTACAAAAAAGAACATGTGACTACAAGATTAATTTCTTTGTCTACATTAAGGGGATATGCAATGGTAAATAGGCTTGTCTATAAATAGAAGAAGCACTCAGACACCGCATTGTATCTTTGGCTATCCATTGTTCATGGTGCATGTCCAACATTGATTTCAAGGAGGAAATTTTTATATTTGTTTGCTCTTTGCAAATGCAAGCTTTTAAAGGCTCTTGGGCAACCGGCATGCATTGCAGCCCTATTTGAGAAGGTGGCCTAATTTAATTCTGTATGAAAATAATTTTGTGATGTCGTTCAAGTCAGCAGCACGTCACTGCAGCTCCAGATGCGGCCATATTTCTCCTTGCATCTGTTAAATATTGGACTTGAATTGAATTCCATGAAATCCACGAAAAACAAAACAAACGATCGCAATGCATGTCGGTTGCCCAAGAGACTTTAACCTTGCACAAACCCTTTAAGGTTCTAACTTGGTCACGAATGTCGGGAAAAATACACGCCATCATCAGAGACCTGAACGATGATGAAAAATCTCAAAACTTCGGATCCTGCGCAAGATTTACAATGTTGCTTAAAGAGCATGACTCAAAATAAGATTTTCATCGTGTCATTTTATACCGTTTGAATAATGAGTATCATATTTAAAGATAACTGGATCATATACAAGACAAATTCATACAGACGACATGTTACGTGACTTTATCAATTCTGCGCTCGAAAGTCAGACTTGGGGTAAATGAAGCCATTAAAAAACCTAGCGTCGCAATGGGATTTTGAGATTGTCTCGTTTATCTATCGAAATAAAGCAATTCTAAAAGCTTGGAAGCTGTTGAAATAATTCCAAAACTTTAGCGGATAGATAGGCGAACGTCGAAAAGGAAGGTTTACTTCAAAGAAGCGACCAGCAACTTACAGCTGATGGAGTTTATGGTACTGTTCACAAAATTATCGTCGCAAAGGCACGTTTCTNAACGTCGAAAAGGAAGGTTTACTTCAAAGAAGCGACCAGCAACTTACAGCTGATGGAGTTTATGGTACTGTTCACAAAATTATCGTCGCAAAGGCAAGTTTCTCACAGCATTCTTGAACTAAATTTATGGTTTGCTTTCAAGAATAGCTTATTCGTGCAATTATTCATTGGTTTAGGTCTGACTGACAATTGCTACCTGTCCTTTCCCTACTCATTATCGCGAGGGAGGATAGAAGAGCAATTTTATGCAACTTTTTGCAAATTTCCTATAGAAACCTATAGAAATTTTCTAAAGATTTACCCCAAAACAAGATGGTGTCATGTTTTAACGCTGCCGTGACGTCATGCCGTCTGTATGAATAAAAAAGAAGTTTAATGCTAGGCTTAATAATTGAGTTTAATCGGCGTAACGATCTATGCAATATATGAAATTTTCTATTTACCAGCAAGGGTTAAACACATCGAAAATGAATGAAAGTTTCAAATGATGATACCTAGATCTGTTGGAAATTTTGGCCATTTTTCTCCTATATATTTCTTGACCGTATCTTCGCAAATTTCTTCATTGTATCCCAAACGGGCCTTGATATCTTCTAGAATATAAAAGCAGAAATCAAGTTAGAAAAGCTCCACACTTTTCTTAAAAGAAACTTGGATCAGCTGTTGTGTTTTTAGGTGCAATTGCCTAAAGTGTTGAGCCTCGTATTGACAATTGCTAATCATCCTTTATGTTAATGATATTGATTTTGATTGGACAGTATTTAGGGTTTCATCACGTGATATTTTTGGGACAGAGTTCGTTGTTTTAGAGGGTTGTGAGATACGTATATTGTGAAGAGGAGCTTATCAGAATTAGGCCAGTCGTTGAATCTGGGTTTGAGATATAGCTACCTATAGTTTCCACTAAGAGCTGGATTGATTGGAGAGAACATGCTAAGATACATTGAATACTTGTAAATATGTACATAGATTAACACGCTACAGCTGCTGAATTTCATAGCTTATTTTGGCTGGAATTTTGTTTTGATATCACTCGGATCGACACTACTTACACGTTGGAGACAAGCATTATAATACAGCCATTAGAACGAGTATTTCTTAACTTTCAAGAAAATTTCCATTCTTTAGTACTAACGGTTTGGATTTGCGGATCCAGGAACTGTGGGAAAGGGGTCGGCCAGACGGACTTTAGGAAATAGACTTGGGGCGAGTCTATACTAAAGGTTTTTTAATTTTGTTAAAATTGGCTTCCATTGCATGTGTGCAAAAATGATGACGTATTTTTGACGATCGCTAAAAATACCTTTCTTGACATTAATAAAAACATGGTAGGGCCAAGAGTCGAAAACTACAACTAGGTATAACAATAATTTTTAAAGAGTAAGAGAGCAATTACATTAAGCCTATAATAACTGTTTCTGAGGACAATACCAGAAAATATGAACCAGAAGCCGTCAGTATAAGACCGAGCTTGCGAGGTTTTGTACAGAGGCTGAGGGTTAATATTTTCGGTATTGCCCGAAGGAAACAGTTATTATATGGTTTATTACCCTATGGCAGGGCTGGATGATTTCTTGTTTTAAAAAGATCGATAAAAGATAAACATATTTCAAAAAAAGATTAGAAAAGATTAGATTCACGAAAAGATTATTTCAAAAATAAAAATGATCGCAGTTCTAGCACGAAGCTATTAAATATGAAGCCAGTTGATGCTGTTCGAATCTGACAGCGGTCTGTACTGAGAAATAATGCCTTACTCCTACGTCAGTTTCGAACGCTCTTGACCAATCAGATTTGTCACCAGGTTTGCGGTCCTGACCATCGGGTAATAAATTGCCTTACAAAGCGCTTATTTCAGCTATTAAAAGTTCCTTATTGCTTTTCAAACAAAATAATGGAGTTTCTTACATTTTTGCCCATCATAGAGAACTAGTTTTTTATAACGAGTTTTCTTATTTGAATCTTGAAGTGGAAGGTGTTCATTTATGCGACATATTATATGATGTAAACCTTCGATCATATGTTAAACCTTATATCAACGGAAAATGATCGTATCATTTCATAGACGTTTTAGCAGCAAAATAGACTCAATTGATATAAAAGTGCAACAAAGGAGTAGAAAATATGTTAAGTTAACCTTGTGTCCTGAAATCTGGAGCACTCAGGAAATTTATTACAGCATTGACACTTTCTTCTGTCATCACTTTTGGATACCTTCATAGAAAAATGAATAGCATTTTATGTTAGCACTTGAAAAAATTTGAGGAAAGAATGTGTCTGTTGTAGTACAATGGGTAGGCTGGGGGGTAAAATGGTAAGTGTTGATGGCAGAATGAAGGTACACGAACATAGGGTTCAAATCTATAAAAAGGTGGGTGTAAACTTCTATCATATTTTTCTTTACTTTTTGCTGTAAATCTGCCGTGGACATTTTTTGATATCTTGATTATTTTCAAAACGGCAGCGTTTTTATTTTTGTTGAAAGAATTCATGGAAAATTTTGAAAACATTAAAATCATCGTAAATCACAAATCAATAGAGGAACAATCATACAATCTTCAAGAAAACCATGTTTTATGAAGGTCTACAATAAAGTGGCAAGCAGAAATCTGTCGCTCTTCTGGTTTAGGATTTAGACATTTGATGACGTCACAGCCTCAAATATAATACATGCCACCATTTTGGAAAAATCAAGATATCAAAAAATTTCCACGGCAGATGTACAGCAAAGTACCCTAAGTTCCTTTCAAGCTTAGAATTTTACACCCACCTTTCTAAAGATTTTAAACCTATATTGGCAAACTGTTAAATCAGCATTCGCAACGTCAAGGAGAGTAGTTCAAACAGTAGTAGCTAGCGAAAATCTACGAATCAATGTTTTACGAAATATATTCACATTTTCCCTTTACGCATTTTACCCCAAGCTCACCCATTTCACCCCTGAAGTGGGGTGAGTGGCCGAGCAGCATATACAGCTTCCGTTACGTAACTGAAGTTAATCTTGATCACGCGAGGTCAAAATCCGGATGGGTGACCTTCCAGATGCCTGACCAAGCAACTCACTTCGCCGTCCTTCGGAAGGGACGTTAAACTAAGGGGTCCCATGCCTGGATGCGGCATGCATAGTAGGCCTAAATTAGCTGTAATATAGCTAGAAATATTCCCAGCCTACTTTTCATTTTCATTCATTTCATTTTAAATTCTTTAACCACGGTTACCCCGTCAGTCAAGAAAGACTGCTTTTCAAAGGGCCGTGCATATCTTACAAAAATTAAGTCATATAAAGTAAAACCCTATTCTAATTACAATAATAAATAAAAGATAAATAGGTAACATAATAAATTATTTTAAAGAATCTTTAAATGCTTTGAAAGAGGATGCCTGCTTGACTTCCGAATCTAAGAGGTTCCAAACTCCAGCAACACGATATGAGAATGCTCGCTGACCATTACATGTTTTCATTAGTGGGACTTGGAGATGAGTTGCGGTGTTTCTCAAATTTTTCATACCGCATGTCAAATTTTTTGTAAACATTTCTGACAGGTAATCTGGAGCAAGGTCATTATCGATTTGTAAACCATGCAAGCTGTTTCCGTTTTTATCAATCCGCTACAGTAGGCCAATTTAGACTTTAACAAGGCACTAGCAGAAGAATCATAACTGCTGTTAGTCACAATTCTAGCTGCACGGTTTTGAAGTTTCTGCAGCACCTGCAACCTGCTCCCCCCACATTTCCCCCAGACTGAGCAGCAGTAGCGGAGATGCAGTTCGACGATACCACGATACATTTTACAGAGAGTGTCTTTTGGTAGTAGCTTCTTGGCATATTTAAGAAGTCCAATAGCACTCGTTTTTATCAATCCGCTACAGTAGGCCAATTTAGACTTTAACAAGGCACTAGCAGAAGAATCATAACTGCTGTTGGTCACAATTATTTACTTAAAATAAATTAATAAAAAAAATACCCCATCAAGAATAAATCAGCATGTGCTTTCCTTCTTCAAATAATTATCAATGCTGACGAAAAACTCAAATAAAAATACCAAAAGAATTCGTCCTCTTACAATGGTCAAATCTTTCTGTGGAAAAAGAAAGAATAATATTTACCTGAATTGTAAGATGTGGATAAGGAGAAAGTTTCCACGATTTGTAGCAGGGTTATAAGGCCTAAAACGAGAAAAACAAATATGTGAGAAGAGATAGACGATACAAATACTTTAAGAATAGCAAAGCAAAGTTTCCTTGTTAATTTGTTTATGGCAACCTTTCTATGACATAATTGGCAAGTATAAGGCCCCTAAAAATTTGCTAAAAAAATTTCTAAGCAACCTCGAACCTAGGGTAACAATGGGCGGCGGGCGGCCGCGGCCAGTATCATGTGCGCTGAAGGGAGGCCCAAGACAGTGATCACCCTGGAAACGAGGTTGGTTGCCAAGAAACTTTACAGCCTGGTTTTGAAAACATAATTTTTAGTGACGGGTTCTTACTGTAATAAAAGTGTAGACTCATGATCTAAGTCCCTTCACTTTCGCTCATTGGATTGAATTGATGTTGTAGCGACATATCACTTCAGGGAGTGAAACCACACGAAAATAATGAGTCGAATGAAAGTGTTCATATTCTTGCTTAAACTCTGGCTAACAGTATCTTAAATGATGTAGGCAGAGCTAATAAGATTAAAAAATAACTGTGAAATAAACTCACTGAGTAGTAATAATTTCTTCTTGAAATCTTCGAATAAACCGGATAGGCCCAGGATAGCTAAAATGGAATAGTGCTTATATATTAACTTGGATACGACAACTTCTGTTATACAGCAGAAAGATATCAAATATGAAAAAATGAGAGTACTAAGACTAATTCAAATTTTATGTAGAAAGAGGTATCTTACTTCTTCGATCCCAAAAATTACACTACAGTACATCCATATATGCAAGTAATAAAATGAATCAATCATCAATCAATCAATCAATCAATCAATGACTTTATTCATGTGTCAAAACTGTTTAGTGTATAAGCTAATTGGGGACACAATGAAAAGGTATAAAACGTTAAAAGTACAATATTTAAATTACAATATAATTAGTAAAAATATTTTAAAATCGCCCATTAAAAAAGTCCTATGTATAACTTAGTTTACAGTCAAGAAGAGTTTCGATGTCCATTCTCCTGATGCTTCTTTTAAACTGATTCATTGTAGGCACCACCTTTATTGTTCTGTCTAGTTTGCTCCACGGCTATGGACCAAAGTACGTCAATAGTACAGAAAACAAAAACTCCACAATTGATTCTGGAAGGGTATCCGTTTGACCAAAAAGAAAAAGTCTCTTCAATAAATAGGGAGTAGGCACACAAATAACATGCAAGTTCTTACCGAACTAATTGCTGCTGTATATTCAATGGGAAGTGATTCTTGACGACTCTCAGAACCAACTTTGCTACAATGGAATAGGAGATTAATACTGTTACAGAACCATTGCGCCCACTGCATCATTTTTAATCTTAACACCAAAAGGAATCTTCACAACCAAAGGAATCTTCTTACCAAAAGGACATAACAGCGGAAGCGAACTTTTAATCATGATCATTTGCGTCTTACGGAGCTCGATAAATTTGATTCGTGTATTTATCAAAGGAAGCAAAGTATCTTGGTAAAAATATCCTTTTAGCACAATCGTCTAGTACAGTAAAAACCCGCGTATAAGAACCTACAAGTTTGCAAGTCAGCCTGGGTTCTTAAACAATGAATACAATGGATTGGTTCTTATAAAATGGTAGTCTAATTGGACAATCATTACCTAACAGCAGGAACTCTTGTTTAATTATACGGCCTTCTGTATCAAAAAGCCAAAAAACTTCGTTGTAAGTTGGTAATTTAGCTCCTAATAGCGAACCTCTTCTACAAGCGAGCTACTTTATTTAATCTCGCAGATTTTGTTGGCACACGTTTTTGGATCATCTGGTATAAGAATTTCAAATCGCTTTTAAACAACTTACAGATCAGCTCAGGCATTTTAGCTTTTGCCAGTGGTACTACATCATCAAAAGTTGCATCGAGAATCTGTAACAAAAATTAGGCAATAGGATAAATTAGACATAAACTGACTGATAGGATAAATTAGACACAAACTTAATGTCCCCTGGCAGTAAAATAGAAATAAAATTGTGTGAATAATTTTGCGTGAATAATTGGGGTATATTCTCTTGGGGCTTCGTGTGACTTTTTGCTTAAAGATATTTCCTAAAGAAATTTTAAGTTACTTGATAGCTAAATTCCTGCTGAATTCAAATATTTATCAAACAAATCATCAAATTAACCTAAAGTAATTGTCAACGCAGTATCGTAACAACCTTTATAAATGTCTGTCTGAACATTTATTCATCAATACAAGACCACGATAAAAGAAATTCTGGTATCAGTTCAGTTGTTAAGCCTTCAAATGACACAATTTGAGCATACAGCAATTGAAACTATAACCATCGTATGATAGTCTTTACGTAGTACTCTTATGAGCATACTCGTCTTCGTAATAATGGATTTATAGTTCGCATTCAAAAATTGAAACAGTAATTCTCTTTAATTTTTTGAATTGCTAAAATATCACTGATTGTCCGATTGGTCAATTGATTGGTTGATTAATTGATTGATTGATTTACTAACTTATTAAGAATAATGCATCTAATGGTTAGAAATGTTTTTCTATACTTACAACACCTTTAATTTTGGGGTAAATCATTGCCGCATATGAAGCTGTGTATCCACCTACAAACAAATCGAGTATTTCAAGCCTATAGACCATTTTGACATTTAGAAAAGGGTCTGAGGAGAGCAATGTTTTCTGGTAAATGGCAGAAATAATTAGAAATAGAAATAGAAATAGCTCCGTGGCAGCCATTTACCAGAAAAATATTGCTCTCCCCAGACCCTTTTTCTAAATGTCAAAATGGTCTATTGCAAGGAATTTTTCAACGAAAAGTAAACATAACTATAGTATTTGATCGCAGGAAACGTATAGCCTTTTCGCTCAGACTGAGCGAAGCTGAAGCTGAACAACCAAACCAAGGGTAGAGCGGAAGAAAACAAAAAACAATTTTGAGTAGTTATCAAGACAAATGCAATTTTTGAAGATCAAAGAATAGTTTTGAAAAAGAATTTGCGAATCCAGCATTAAAGACCCTTATCCAACCATGGTCCTTTGCGTGCTCTGTTGTATTAAAATCAACATTTTTGTGGTCTAAGAACATGGCTGCCTCAAAGGAAATGTACGCGCAAAGGCCGATGGTTGAACAAAAGCCTTTAAGAGAAATGTTGCGATTTAAATATTCTTCAATTGCAGAGGCTATGCAGAATGACTAACTTCTTACAGCTTTTCAATAGGCCGGATAGTATCTCAGAAATTAGCTGATTTCTGTTGAGAATAGTTATGAATTGAAAGACGGCAACTCGCTGCTCACTAGAATGGACAGCAGAGTTCGTTAACATCACAAATTCTCATCATATTAAATGAAAGCAATTTCGAGAATAATAAAGGTACAGTAAAAACTATCCTAATTACTTCAACAAATTTTAGTAATTTCGATCGAGAATAGTTGTAAAATTTTGAGCCACCACATGATCTACCGGGTGTTGAAAAAATGTTTGCCTGCGTGCAGACTCTACTGATTTCAGTGGAGGAGGAACCTCTCTGGAAAGAAATCAGTAGAATTAGCACGCAGGCTAAAAATGTGCGCCCGTTTGATGTTTGATAAAAACTTGTGGAACAATGAAAAAATAAAGACCTGTAACAGTTTTGCATTCCCATTTCTTTAAGTCTAACTTAGAGTTTAACACATTCTGTTTTGCTATAAGTCAAGGAGTCTCAAAGTTGCAAATTACAAAAGATCATATCTTTGAAAGGCCTAAACAGTGGGCCTAAATACTGTAAGTGAACTCCGTTTTTCCAATTTCGATGTCTTCAAATTGCAACAGCCTTTTGATTTTTGCATGAGGGCTTTTAAATGGAAAGAAATCTCGTTAAATTTGGTCTGAAGAGAAATAGTCGGGACCATCCCTTATTAAATTTTGCTCTTACAAGAAACATTTAGTTGGTATCTGGAATTTGTTGACGATTTTATCAACTTATCTTTCGGAGCTCTTAACTCAGGAAGTATGAATGCGAATGTAAATATCAAGTTGTCAATATCTAAGTTAGGATGCTTGAAGTGTGAAAATACCGGGTGAGTCAGAAAAAACGTGGGGTATTTGCCAATTTCTATTGATGCAGTGTTTAATTTGCAGATATGTTTCTTTAAAGTTCATTGCATAGAAGAAAAGCTAACTTAGATATGAAAATTTGTTTGGTCGAAATCGGTCTTTCCGTTCAATAATTACGAGCGATTTTAGTAAAACGGTGTTTCGCAAGATTGCTAAAATAGGCCTTCAATTAGATTCATATTCATGCACGCGTGACCTTCTAAACCATGACAAACAATTGTTTCTCTACCAAAAAATTGAAACAACGCATGCATTGTGTTAGAGCACAAAAGAAAAAACTAATGGTACTTATGTTGCATCCCTTGGGGACTATTCATTTAAATTGTCATTGTTAGCAAGCTGAAAGTTCTTTCACTAGTGATACTTTTCACCGAAATGGCTATATCATAAAATCGCAACTAAATAAGGAAAGAAATCACCGATTTTAACACACTAAATTTCTATAACTAATTCAATCTATCTTCTGCAATATAGAACTCAAACACTCCCGATTTGACTTATTTTTCGCCATAATATAGCTTGCTAAACGCCCCACGCTTTTTCTGACTCATCCAGTAGATATTTTAAAGTCATATCCCTATTCAATGCGTCACCAGACTCATTCAAACGGGGGGCGGGGGCGGGGGAATTTTTTTGGAACACCCGGTACTTACCTATTGACCAAGCAAATAAGATGATATCCTGTGGTCTGAATCCAAGTGCCGTTACAGCATATTTGATAACAGCATCGATCGCTTTTTGTTCTGCTTTCGGATATGGAAGACCCTGAAAAAATTAACAGAGATGAAAATTATGCCATTTCTACTTTTGAAAAGTTGCTTAAAACAAGAATGGTATGATTTATGCAAGAACCAAACGAGGCTCACGGGATTGCAGTGTTGAAGCTACCAAATCTACCGGTTGACCAAATAAAAAGTGAAAAATGGACCAAATAAATTCAATAGATGGTAGTTATTCTACTCTTATGGGAGAGAGACAAGAAAATTACCACGTGAAAAACAACATTTTTAGCAATAGAGTTTTACAAAAGATTTTATTCTTAGCAAAAACGCTATGTCTTGCGATTTCATATAAAACGTTCGACTCCTAATCGAGGTTAAAATTACCCAATGAACGCGGTGGCGCCGGACAAAAATTTAATTTAAGAATCACTTCTTCTGATTTCAGAGTATGCTTCAAAACGAGGTCGAAAATTAAAAGCACAAGTTCCAACAAACTGAAAGTCATTTCAAGACTTTGCAATATGACTAAAACTAATTTGATCCTTGACACAAATGCAAGTAACGAAATTTTCATGAACGTTGATATAATCCAATTTTGAGCATTTTTCACAAAGTTTCACTTCTTTTGGGTCGTCCGGTTTGGGACGAGGCTCCGTGTATTCCAGTGCATGGTAAGAAATGTCCTTCAGGCCCTGGTAGCAGTCTCCATAAGGCCCAGGCCATGGGGATGAGTGGCCGAGCGTCTTATACAATTGAAGTGAAGCTTGGTTGAGTGAGGTCAAAATTTGGATGGGTGACCTTCCAGATGCCGGACCAAACGACTAATTTCACCGTCCTTCGGAAGGGACGTTAAAATAGGGGTCCCATGCCTGGAGGCGGCATGCACAGCTCATAGAAGGCCTAAATTAGCTGTAATATAGCTAGATATCCTTTCAGCCTACTCAAACTATCCTGCCTGGTTCAATTGACTCCAAAAGGAAATTTAAGCTATAAATGAGTTACATAAGGTTGACAAATATTTGTATCATTACCGAGCTGCCAGCAAAGCCAGGATGGTTCCAACCAAGAACTGAATATCCGGCTTTAAGAAGAGAAAATCAAACTAAGAATTAAAGACAGCAAAATAAAATAGAAATAAGAAGGCACAATATTTTAGGTTTGTGTTCAGGAAAGAAAACATCGAGAACAAAGAAAATTTCTTCACCAAGTTGCAACTTTGGAAGCTGTTTCACATCAACTACAATAGGAGATCTTCAAAGCACGGAAAAATTTCTGCCTTAAACTACCGGGTGAGTCAAAAAAATAACATGGGGCATTTGACAATTTTTATTGATGCAACTACTTCACAAATTCGTTTATCTAAAAATTCAATGCATAGGAAAAAGGGTAACTTAGATATGAAATTTTAGTTGATCGAAATCGGTCTTTTCGTTCCATAATTACGAGAGATTTTAGTAAAATGGTGTTTCCCAAGATTCCTAAAATAGGCCTTCAATTAGATTCATATTCATGCACGTGTGAACTTCTAAACCATGACAAACATACTGTTTCTCTACCAAAAAATTGAAACAAGGCATGTAACTATTGTGTTAGAGCACAAAAGGAAAAGCTATTGTTATCTATTTTGTATCCCTGGGGGACTATTAATTTCATTGTCATTGTTAGGAAGCAGAAAGTTATTATAGAAACGTACCTTTTCACCAAAATAGCTATATCACAAAATCGTAAATAAACATGGAAAGAAATGACTGATTTTTTTAATAACTAAATTTCTGTAACTAATTCAATCTTTCTTCTCTAGCATAAAACTTGAATAACCTTTCATCAAAAGATGGCGTGCTGAACGCCCCACTATTTTTCTGACTCACCCTGTATAATAATAGTCAAGATATTTAAACAGGAAGGTCTCGGTCACCCAAAAGTGTTGTTCATGAGGGTCCTCTGAAATATACGTTACAAAACATGCAAGTCCGGTCTTTTTTGCAGCTCAGGCAAGATATCTCAGCAATAGGTAAATTGCCTAACATTCTAATGATGAAAACGAAACTTTCAAGGGATCAGATTTATAACTTCAACTACCGTATTTCCTCTAATAATTTCCCGCGGCGTTTATTAAATTATAAAGGAATTTGGTGCGGCGTTTATTAGAGAGAGGCGTTTATTAGAGGGAGGCGTTTATTTGAGATTAGGAGTTTATTAGAAGAAATACGGTACGCACCACTTCTAGGTGAGCTCATACAGCCGACCTCATAAAATCCTGCATTTCCTTCGCAAGCAATGACCTGAAGAACAAACAAAACTAAATTAAAAGGTGATACCATGGGTAGTGTGGACACAGTTCGTGTCGATCGTGCCCACAATTCATGGCCTAACTGTGCTCAAATGAATAATTGTATTTCGTTACCTTGCTTGTCTTCATTTCATTGGTATCTTTCCTCACCTGGTTTGTCTCCTTGCTTTCGCTTGTTGTGTAGGCCTAAATTTCAAATTGTTACCGCGCTCCGGAAGTTATGGCCTGAGAACTAGTTCCCAGGCGACGCAGCCTTCGAACGACGATACAATGAAAAGGCGAAAATTACGCAAAAATTATAAAAAAGGACAAATGCACAAAAAAGCTTCTATTTGTTATCTAATTTTTCATTGTTGATTTTCCACGATTACTTTCCCGATAAAGCTTCTGTCCTATCTGTCGACCCAAAAAGGGGCTTACCCATATTTGACTACTGAAAGTTTGAAGAAACGATTGCTAAAACTCCAGATTGCGTTTTGCTGGGGTTTTGCTATCATTGAGTTTTTAAAGGCTCTTGTGCAACCAGTATGCATTGCAATCGTTCGCTTTGTTTTTCGTGGATTTCATGGATTTCATTCAACTCAAGTCCACTGTCTAACACACGTTTATCAATTTCAGTGATGCTGTACGAGGTGGTCTGCTCCATCCACGACGTGCTGCTGACTTCAGCGACATCAAAAAATAATTTTCATGCAGCATGAAACCTTTACAAATAGGGCTGCAATGCATGCCAGTTTCCCAAGAGCCTTTAAGATCGCCAACGTTCAACCAAATTGCATTCCAGGCAATTTGCTTCGAATGGTTTCAATCCTTGAAAACCTGCTCAAAAATCTTCATTTCTCAAAGATACCATCGTCAAATTGAATCTGCGTTTTGCAATCGACGATTGCGCTAAAGATGGCCTCAGGGAAGTTTTTATCGTGATCCTTGGCCTTCCATGAAAAATCGACCAATCAAATCAATCGAAATTCTTTAAGACGCAAAGGATCATGGTAAACATTCCCCGACGCAATCCTTAGCGAAATCGTCTATTGATTGGAGCAAAAAGTTTGAGAGAATACGTTGGGTATTTCAAGAGATGTCGTCACCCAAACAGCGACACATCATAAAGGATCAAGCAGGAGAGAAGGCAGTATAAGTGTCTTACCAATGTATCACCATTAATTTCTTTGGTACGTCGATCTAAAAACATTGTATCAATCTCATTGCCATCTTGAGTGGAAACCTTTGCTCGCAAGCCATTCTACAAACAGACAAAGCGAAATTAAGGTGTATTGGTTTGTGAAGGTAAAGTCTCGGAAATTGTCGGAAAATGGTAAATTTCGGTGAGAATTCCCAAAACACGCCTTCTTAAAATGGTAGAGATCGAAGAGATGAAAAGTAGACTCGGTCACACAAGAAATGTACAAAATAAAACAATAAATCAATAAAAAGCTCTTTGGGACCCAAATAATTAAAGTTCGTCACAAAGAAAATAGTCCCTGATCAGATATATTTAAATGTTCCATATACACTTTTGCTATACAGCAGAACAGGTATAAAAGAAGCAAAAAATACCTTTTCGATAAGGTATGCACGTCCAGCCTTCATTGGTTCAGCTAGAAATTAAAAGAAATGAAACATTTATCGGGTTGTTCAACGCCAAAGAAGTAAGCATGCTCGTTTTTAGAAGTCCTGCATCTGATTTCTTTGCAGAAGCGTAGACACCTCTCTGTAAAATCTAACAGGATTGGCTAATACAATGACAACCGCAGCGCAGTACCAAAACTCGTGCTCTGCTCTTTGGTATGACAACAAACACTTTCATTCACAGTTCATCACTCTCCTCCGCAGAGGCAAAGGAAATTCCTCCCCTCATTTTGCGTGCGTCCTTTTAAGGCGTGCGTCCTTTTAAGCCTCTGCGGAGGAGAGTGACAGTTCATTCTTGCCGCTCAAAATTACATGATTTTTCACCAAGAAAACAGACGGTCGGTCATTGTACTTTGAAGAGAAATGAAACAAGTTTCGAGCAGCACATTTCTAGAAGAATAGATTGATCCATATAAATATACACTTTTAAAGTTTCGAACTCTTTATGAGAATTCGTTTCAAGGGAAAAGCAAAAAAAGAAAGAGGAAGGAAGGAAATGAAAAAATAGGGAAAAGAAGAGACCAAAAAGACTGAAAATAAAAAGAAAAATAACAAATAACAGAACGAAAATGAAGAGAAAGGGTCGAAAAGAAAAATTAATCAAAGTAAAGAGACAGCAAAAATCTCCCGTGTAGGCCATAAACAGACAAATCGTTAAAATCTGTATTGTGATAGTAAATCATTTGAGCATGTAGTGATAAATCCCCCATTTGAGGAATCTTACCCATGGCATGCTGCAACAGTTTAACAGACCCAGGATATACCATTGGCCTAGCAAATCCATGTGCTATGAAGTACCTGTAAAGGGAAATACATTTTAATAAATACACCTCAAACAGACTTTCAAATAATTTTATCAAGATTGTATAAAATTGCTCCGTATTTCGTTTTCTTTACGCACATTTCTGAGAATCGCTTCTGATCTTGATGGAAGCAACTTATGTCTAAGTCACTAACTATTAAAACTGGCCAGCTGCATAAATGATTTTTTTTACTAATCAGAAACGCAGCATTTACTTATCAGGTGAGTCAGAAATGTATGGACGTTTGAAAGCCTGTAGCTTTCAAACCATTTATCAAATACATATATCTTTTTTCTGACCGAATATCTTTTTTCTGAAATTCCCCCTGAGCGTCAAATAATGTACAACCTTAGAAATCCACGGGTTTACGATCAAAATATTGTAAGAACTGTTCGCTTTTTAAACACCTATTTCAATAACACACTCCATGAGTGGAATTTACTTGACGACGAGATAAAAAATTCCATGTCAATTTCTGAATTTAAGCGAAAACTGCTTGAAATTATAAAACCAGCGAAAAATCCCATTTATAACATTTTTTTTTTTTATATATCAACTAAAATCAACTACAACTAAATTTAAATATTCTGTGACTGCCATAGCTGGAAAGGACATGAGGTCATCGAGTTCCAACTACGACAGTCACTTACAATAGTGTCAAAATATACATTGAATTTAAAAGAAACAACAACTCGANGAGTATTGGTCAACTCTTAACAGATTAATGAATAAGAAGAAGACGTTTAACATACCTCCATTGTTAGAAAATGGTTTATTCCTAACAAACATACAAGAGAAAGCTAATGTGTTAAATGATTATTTCGTCGAACAGTGCTGTGCGGTATCGACTGGGAGCACTCTTCCGAACTTCCGACCTCGATGCAATGTGCTTTTGCAAAATCTGGTTATCGACAGGGCAAAAGTTCTAAAGTTGATTCGTTCTCTCGATGCTAACAAAGCTCATGGGTGCGATAACATATCGATTTTTATGATAAAGATATGTGATGATTCTGTAGTAGAGCCATTGTGCCAGATCTTTGAAAAATGCCTAGAGACAGGGATCTATCCCTCAGTCTGGAAGAAAGCAAATATAATTCCTATCCATAAAAAGGGTAGCCGGCAGTGCAAAAATAATTATCGACCAATTTCACTTCTACCAATTTTTGGAAAAATATTTGAAAAATTGATTTTTGATGTCATATATGAGCACCTTTGTAATAATGGACTCCTAACTCCACATCAATCAGGTTTTCGCCCAGGTGACTCAACAATAAACCAGTTGTTAGCCATAACTCATAAAATTTATACTGCTTTTGAAGAAATTCCCAGCAAAGAAGCACGGGCGGTCTTCCTCGATCTTTCAAAGGCTTTTGATAGGGTCTGGCACGATGGACTACTTTACAAACTTGAGTGTAGCGGAATTTCTGGGCATCTTCTGTCATTACTTGGTAACTTTCTAGTAAATCGTAGACAGCGTGTTGTATTGAATGGCAAAAGCTCACAATGGGCACGAATATCTGCTGGAGTGCCACAAGGTTCCGTCTTGGGTCCCTTATTTTTCCTTGTATATATCAATGACATTGTGGAAAACCTGCATTGCGACGTCAAAATCTTTGCCGATGATACATCTCTTTTTTCTATTGTGAAGGATGAAAACGAAACTGCTGTTGAATTAAATAGGGATCTCGAAAGGGTTCGACTTTGGGCATGGCAATGGAAGATGAAATTCAACGCGGACAAAACGGAAGAAGTTATTTTCTCTTCAAAAAGACTCAGGCCCACTCACCCTCCTCTTTTCCTAGGGAACGATGAGGTGACGGTAAAAGCAGAGCACAAGCATCTTGGCATGATTCTCGATTCTAAGTTAGATTTTCAGAGTCATACTAAAGAGGCTATTGTCAAGGCAAGGCGAGGAATTGGTATGATAAGATATCTTTCTAAATATGTTTCTAGAGCTGTACTGGATCAGATTTATAAGTTATACGTGAGGCCCCATTTGGACTACGGCGATATCATCTATCATAGAGACGATCCTCAAATACATTTGAATTTTACCCAAAGACTTGAACAGACTCAGTATTCGGCTGCATTAGCTGTAACTGGAGCATGGAGAGGTACAAGTAGGAAAAGGCTCTACGATGAACTAGGCTGGGAAACCCTTTACCATAGGCGATGGTATAGACGTTTGTGTCATTTCTTTAAATTGATAAGGTCTCAATCACCCGAATATCTTTTTTCTGAAATTCCCCCTGAGCGTCAAATAATGTACAACCTTAGAAATCCACGGGTTTACGATCAAAATATTGTAAGAACTGTTCGCTTTTCAAACACCTATTTCAATAACACACTCCATGAGTGGAATTTACTTGACGACGAGATAAAAAATTCCATGTCAATTTCTGAATTTAAGCGAAAACTGCTTGAAATTATAAAACCAGCGAAAAATTCCACTTATAACATTTCTGATATAGAAGGTGTTAGGTACTTGACTAAAATTCGCTTGATGTTTAGTGCTCTTAATGAACACAAATTCAGGCATAGATTTGAATGTTTAAACCCTTCTTGCGCCTGCGGCGAAGCGATAGAGGATAATGAACACTTTCTCCTGCACTGCCCTCTTTTTGAACCGATGCGCAGAGATCTCCTTGGTCAACTTTCCGACATTCCCGGGATCGATATTACATCATTAGATTCAAAATCCTTATGCCAACTGTTGCTATTTGGAAGCACCAACTTAACGGTTGTTGCAAATCGTATCATCTTAGAAGCGACGACGACATATATCAAAGCAACAAAGAGATTTAGTTAGGGTAGCTCTGCTTCCCGCTCCGGTGGGCGCGGGGGTCTGTTTTCGGAGGTAGTCTCTGGGGGCGGGCTTTCCCTGCTCGTCTGGGCGGAGAGCGGAGTTATCTTAAAGTTTGATTAATATCGTAGCGCTCGTTCCTTGTCCGTCCCTCGTTATGTAGTGTTTTTTAGTAATGCTTTGTTCTGTCCTTCGTAATGTAGTGTTTTATAGTATTGTTTTGTTGATAAACTATATAATGTATTAAATATTTATAGTAGGAGCTCGATGACCATGTGTCCATTCCCGCTATGAATAGCACAGTGTATCTATGTTTAGTTTATCTGTTAAGTGTAGGTTTGATTTTATTACGTGTATAAAAAAAAAAAAAATACATATAATTTGATAATATTTGTTGTCTAAAATATCAACTTAGTTTTTCAAGTTTAGTTTGTCAAAATCGGTCGTATTGTTCTCATGTTACAAGCAATTTGATAAAAGTGCTGCATCTCAGAATCCGTCGTAATTGGCCTAAAATTGTAAGATTGTTTCTAAAAATGAGGCAAGGTGTCCTTGGTTGTAAATTTGCAGCTTTTTCAATGAATAAAATTGTCTTTGTGCATGATATAAACTGACTTTCTTCGACTGAAGCACAATAACATTGAAATCCGTGAATTTAGTAATGACTCAATTTGCCCCACTCTGACCCATCCCCCCACCCCTTACCATAAAGACTCTACCGACCATTCACTGCATAGAAATAACTATACAAGCTTACTCTAATATCTTGACAGGAAAATCAATGACTTTCTGGAAGAATGTAAGAGTCCTGTTATCAGCTCCAAGAGTATTGATATTTAGTCCTTTAATGTTGGCCTCGTTCCATTTAAAATCCACTGGCCATGCAAAGAACTCAAAATCGTATATCTGCAGCGGTGTCTGAAAGAAAACATTAAAAATCAGAAGATGAAATATTTAAAAGATGCATGAAAAAAGTATCTAGGAAACCTTAAATAGGAAGCAGCAATTTTCATCAAAAAGAAATTCTTATAATTCTTTATACCTTCTTCAGTGGATCTTTTTTGGCTTCAAGTAAGATTTGTATGAACCTTCTGTAATCTGGATTACTGTATCTCCCCAGACCTAGAAAAAGTTATACACATGTTCACTACATTTACACTGGATTGCCTCATCTAAGACTACGTTCACACGATACTGGCACAATCTGAAAACGGCATAAACTTGTTATGGATAGGCCTCACATTCACACGAAACCGGCACATTTTTGCCGGCAGAATTTGAAAGTGACAGAATTTGAAAACGAAACTCTAACCGGCACAATTGAAAACGGCATCGTTTGAACACTTGAAAGCGATGGAAACAGAACATTTTTCGACACTTTCGAAGCGACGCTCATTTGATTTGATTTGATTTTAAATTCTTTAGGCACGGTGGCCACGTCAGTCAAAGGAATGATTTACAGTGGGTCGTGCATACACATACAATAAATAATTACTAAAAAAGAAAAGCATACAAAATTATATAATCTTATTTACAAAGTTTTCTGTAAAACAAATTAAAGTAATGCTAACTATAGCATGAAAGAAAGAATCAGCATTCGCCGTTGGTATTGCCAATACTTTTTTTGAATATCTCGTAAGTTTTGGACGATTTGACTTCAACAGAAAGATTGTTCCACAATTGTGCATCCTTATACGAGAAACATTTTTGGCCGAAAGCCGGTTTGCGACGAGGCACGGCCGTAATTCTCAGTATTACGTTATTCTCTCTTGCATGTATCTGACATAGCCTGACAAACATTTCTGTAAGGTAAGCGGGGGCTTGGCCGTTTACCGACTTGTGCAACATTTTCAAGATTGATTCTTTGGGCCAAGATAAACAGTCAAAATTCAGCCTCTTTCTAGCAGAGACTGCAACGAGGTTGGTACCGTCGAATATTCTATCGTTTTCAAATTGTACCGGTATCGTGTGAACACTGGCAAAATTTTTGTTACCGTCGCATTTCTTCGCTGCTTTCAAATTGTACCGGCATCGTGTGAACGCAGTCTAAAACAACTGTTATACACAAATAGCTCCAAGTACGGATTTGGTACTAATTGGACACATTCTGGACTTGCACAAGTCTCGTTTTATTCTTAAAAGAGAACGGGAAAAATCACCGTCCAATGTTCCCCTTTTGCTAACTTTTCCCGTTCTCTTTAAATAAAGCGACACTTGCGCGAGAACCATTCCTGCAAATGCTCGATTCCAAATTGCTGTGGACATTAATAGACCATTCCGCAGTCGAATTCGAAGGTGTTATTCGCATTGCATCTCGGGATCGCATGGGGTTTTCAAAGTCGGATTCGAATTAGATTTCGAAACCACCCATGCGATCCCGAGATGCAACTCGAATAGCCCCTTCCCATTCGACTGCGGAATAGTCTATTAAATTTTTTTTGTTGTCTGTATCCAATATAAAATTTTACAATAACAAATTACCTAAGACACTACTTACGAACTACTTTACAACACTACAAGGACGATACCCCGACGAGGAAAAGATCATGACTACCCCAGGGCCATTACATAAAGAACATCCAACAAAGTTAAAACTAAATATACGATTACAAAAAGCTACACATAAACGATGTTAGTAATAATACATGAAAAATATTAAACTACATACAATTGGACATTAAATGTTATTGATAGCAGAAAATGTAATTCATCAAATTTATTGCAAAAAATGCCAACTCATACCTCTCAATGCGTGTGCAATACTGATACTTGTGGCAACTGCAAACATTACTTTGGAAAGATACATCACGTGACCCGCTGTCATCATACCTAAGGTATTAATACAACATTAAAAACTTAATCGATATGACACTGTGCCCAAAAAATCTCGACACGTTTGCAAAATTATCAATGTCCGATTACAAGACAAATCTTCATAATTTCCCTTTGGACTAATAGATTAAAGACCAAATTGTAATTCCATTTTCTGATCTTTTCTATATGTACCGGGTGAGTAAAACAATGTCAAGACGTTTCAAAGCCTGTAGTTTGCTACCTATTTATCAGATTCCTTAAAACTGATCATTGTTGTGTGGGTAACATGTCCACTTAGATGACAAAATTTAGTTGCTTTAAATCGGTTGTATTGTTCCCTAGTTATGAGCGATTTTACAAAATTGCTCAATCTGAGCATCCTTCAAAAAAGGCCTAAAATCCTTGATCAATTCAAATAAAATTTAGCGTGACGATACTGAAAACCATCTGAAAAGCGGCAAAAAAATTCCTAAATTTGCTAAAAAGAAGTGAAAAAATAGTAGGGCTGGCTCTCCATCTACAGAACTGACTGCCTAGGCAATAGCCAGCCCGATTAAGTTTCATTTTCATCGATGTGGAGCTTAAATGTTGGAAAATTTGATCCAGAAGTGTAGGCCTATTTTGAACAATCTGAGATACGCACTTCTGTAAAATAGATCTTAAATCAAGAAAAATATAACCGATTCTAAGCAACTAAATCTTAGTACCTAAGTTGACATGTTACCAACACAACGATGATCAGTTTCAAGGAATCTGATGAGCAGCTAGCAAACTACAGGCTTATAAACGTTTCAACTATTTTTTGACTCACCCGGTATACAGTACAGGCCTTGCACACATTAACTTGGTTTTCCTGCCTAAGAATTCTCAAAAATTCTTGAGAATCTTTTTAGTTTCTTAAGAATTCTTGTTTAAAAAAATTTACAGTCTTTCATATGGCTCAAGAATACTTATCATAATGTGCAGTCCACGTCATTTGATGTCTGCGATCACACGCGCACATTGGTACACACATGAATTGATTTAAACTACAGAGAATTGACCCTATGCGCGCGATGAACCACACGCATGGCAATTTCCTCNTAGGCCTATTTTGAACAATCTGAGATACGCACTTCTGTAAAATAGATCTTAAATCAAGAAAAATATAACCGATTTTAAGCAACTAAATCTTAGTACCTAAGTTGACATGTTACCAACACAACGATGATCAGTTTCAAGGAATCTGATGAGCAGCTAGCAAACTACAGGCTTATAAACATTTCAACTATATTTTGACTCACCCGGTATACAGTACAGGCCTTGCACACATTAACTTGGTTTTCCTGCCTAAGAATTCTCAAAAATTCTTGAGAATCTTTTTAGTTTCTTAAGAATTCTTGTTTAAAAAAATTTACAGTCTTTCATATGGCTCAAGAATACTTATCATAATGTGCAGTCCACGTCATTTGATGTCTGCGATCACACGCGCACATTGGCACACACATGAATTGATTTAAACTACAGAGAATTGACCCTATGCGCGCGATGAACCACACGCATGGCAATTTCCTCATGACGAAGACTGAATGTGAAGAATTCTTGAAAATTCTTAAGAATTCTTGTCATGTTAATGTGCGCAAGACCAGTACTGACAATTATGGCTATTGGTTTTGAAGCATGCTGTGAAAATGCAACAATGATTGTCAGATAGATTTCAGTATCCAAAAGAAGCATTACTTTGTTTTAAAGAACGCCGGTCAACCAGCATCCTTTGCGGTCACGCTTTGCAGAGAATGTTGTCATATTAAAATGGCCGCCGCAGTCGAAAGGCAACAAGCGAAGCGCGCAAAGGATGCTGGTTGATTGGCTTTCTTTAAGTGTCAGAAATGAATGCACAGTTTCATGCAACACTTTCAATTTTGAAAAGATTGCAAAATTGCGGCTGTTTGTCAAGAACTGCAGTATCCCTTGAAAAGTATGGCTCAAGGCTGATTGGGTCAATAAGACAATTAAAAAGAATATAATAGGGTAAGCTTCAGGTATTTCACTGTACATCAAAATCATGAATATGATTCAAAATCTGACTCCCTTTTATTCTCCTAAGAAAGCACGATCCAAGAGCATAGGCCTGGTAATTAGTTAAAGGCCAGATCTTTTAAATATTAGTGACCAACATAATTTGAAGCCCTGAACAAAAGATAATTTCTGAAAACATTGAGCAATCTTACCTTTTCTGTAAATATAAAAAGCCATGATTGGTGATGAATATATTGACAAAGAAATGGCATAAGACACCTGGAGAAGTAAACAGAAATTGGAGATCAATCAAAAGTCTATGGCTGGCTGATCACTAAACTTTGCAATGCTACTGATTCTTAATTTATTTATCTTTAGATGTCAAGAACATAATTGATTCAAGGGGTATTTAAGATTACATAAATGGTCTTCCTGAAGGCCTTGGCAAATATTTGAGTCACCTATTTGGAATTAACTCACATGGAAACAGATAATTTCAGTGCTTTTCATTGCATATCTACAATACAGGCCTTGCTCACATTAACAAAACAAGAATTCTCAGCAATTCTCAAGAATTCTTCACATTCTGATAAGAATTCTTGAGTCACATGAAAGACTGTACAATTTTTTAAACAAGTCTTGAGAATTCTTAGGCAGGAAAACCATGTTAATATATGCAAGGCATGTACAGTAATTTTGATTTTTGGACATTCTGATAGCTTTTGTTTCACAGAAAAAGTATATACAGTATACTACCTGACTGTATATTTAAATTTGAAATAGTGTTGCAAGCACAACCTACCGTTTCATAATTGACATCCCGAACTCGTGCAGCCATACTGCATGTTTACAAATTTTTACAGTTCTAGGTTTCAATGTAAAATTGGTTGCAGGGGGGGGAGGAGCTTGCGGTTTCACAGGTTGCAGGTTTGGCCAATTTTAGCCCTCTGCCTTTGCTTTTTAGGTTTTAAAACATGTGGGTTATGGGTTTTGAAATGTTGGGTTGCAGGTTTAGCTCATTTTTCCACTCGGTTTCCGTAGGTTTCAGGTTTTCCAAGTTGTATGGTTTGTTTAGTTGATTGATAAAAGTTGATTGGCTTGTGGATGCTTAAAACAGTGAAGAAGAGTTAGCCACTGAAAACAAACAAGTTGGAGATAATTGTGAACTATGATGAAAATTCAAAATTTTTATTCAAAAGTGCAGTTTCAGGTTGTGGGTGTTTTTCTTTGTAGATCCAACAAGCTCAACCAGGCCTCACTAATATGCGCGAGCAGGCAAGCACTGCTCGCAGGCACAAAATATTATTACACATTTTAGTGCTTTCATTTTTACTGTACTCAGAGTGTATTGATTGCAGGCACATTTTTTCCGACCATTTGTTTAGAATAGAATATATTTTAAGGGGCCTGAGCTCAACAAGAGAACTTCTTGAAATGTACTTACAGATCTAACGAATGCATCGCAAAAGAACTCCAATTTGTTTGGTTCATAATCTCTTCCCTGTTAAGAAATGAAACAATTGATATTATGTAAACCAAATATTCTTTACTCTGCAAAATGAACTCAACTGAAAGCAACAACTTTTAACGATTAAATTTCAATGACTGAAATTGATAGATCTATGGTAGAGATTACAATTCTATCTCATAAACCAAGAAAAGTCAAAAGAATGACTGTATATACAGTAGACACATAAAGATACCTACAGTACTCCCTCCCCCAGCTGGAAATATCCTGAACAATCTTGGTCCAAAAACATAATTCTTGAACTTCATCAATGCGGACAACGTGTTTGTTGCTAGCCCAATCATTTCTGTAAAAATAATGCATACAATAAAGGCATCAGCCTTAGAATACAATACATTGAAACAATAAATTTTTGTCAAAAATTCTTACAGTAAATCAATTTCATACCTTTTCATACCTTTGAAGGTGTTGTGGCGCAGTGGTGTAATCCTCTGACTTTGCGACCAGAACAGTCAGGCAGACAGGGTTCGAGCCCAGTTTGAGCCCAACTGCTCGAGCGTCATGACAAGCAGTGGCGGACACTTTGCCAAATATTGGGGGCAAACCTATTGTTTCAGTAGAAAAGCATTGTTTATCTGCATTGTTCTGAAACAAAAGGTATTTGTTCTAACCAACATTGGGGCAACTGAACTCTCTCACCCCTCCTAGTGTTCGCCATTGATGACAAAGGTTCACAGACTTGATTAGGTCTTCTCTACTACTTCTGTGATCCCAGTGTTTGGTGCTAGAAACCCCAACTTCACATTCACCTTGTAAGAATTCAGATCCGCATTTGGATAGTTCTTAAGAATTCTGAGAATCTTTCAGAATTCTTGATGCAATGTCATTCTATTTGTTTTACGTATTACTACATTATAGTTATTTGAATTTTGCAACAATTTCTTTCCATTTACTTCTGTCACTTGTGATTTCTTCAAGGTTGTTAAATTTCTTATATCTTTATCTTTGAGCTAGCTTAATACTTGGTTGTGCCATATTGTTATGGGATGGACTCTTGGTCTTGGGATTGCTCGCTCTAAACTATAGATGTACACCATGTAACCACAAATTCCCCATCCGTAAATTGTCTCTTTCGTTTAAAAAGTCTGTTACATATTAGATGGCAGGTGGCATTTACGTATAAAAGAAACTTTAAGATTTTAAGTTTTTTCCACTGGTTACTTTTCTTTGCCACTATTTTGATCTAACATCTAATATGAAACAGACTTAGGTACTAGATTGTTCTTATTTTTCTCATGTGTTGTTTAGTTGTGTAGTTTCAGTAGTTTTTTCTTTTTTTTCTCTATGTAACTGCCGCGGGGTAGACATAGCCTTTTGCCCCCCCCGGGATATTGGTCCTAGTAGTATTGTAGAGTAATTCTTGTAGATAGTGTAGGTCGTAACATGTATTGTAGAATTTTATTGGATTATATAAAAAAATTAAAAAAATTGCTCGTTTGGATTTGTTTATTGCTGGTCTACATTGTGTACTTTTACAGAGGTGTAGTACATATCCAAACTACCGAATGCGCTGTTTTTGTGTAATTTTCGACCATGTTTCTTGTTTGGTCATCTTCATTAAGTTCTCATTTGATATTTATTTGTACAGTTAGTCTTTTTGCCTTGTCCTTGATAACAATGAACCTACTGTTTCTCTCAAAAGACCTTTTACTGTGTACCAAATTTGAGGTTGGGCATGATGGTTCAAACTGGTATCTTAATTACTGTACAGTAAAACTGCTAACTGTGAACTTTTAGTTTTTTTCGAAAAGTTAACCCTCTTCTTCTTTGCTATCTTGGCCAAATTAGTCTTTGCTTTGCTTTTTGCCTTTTTGGCATTACCCTAATAATAATAATAGGCCTAGCCTAGGTCTATTTTCCGTGCGTTGGCTTTGGCTTGGCTACGTACGTCTTTTTGTTGTATATATTGATTGAGTAAAAAATAATCAAAGGAAATTGCACCTTCAATACATTTCTGTTGCTAACTAAACTTTGCAAATAAAGATCTTACCGAATAGAAGAAGGCTTCCTCGCCTAAAACCACATCAAACACCAAACCGTTACACTTTCTCTTTCCAAGTAACACAACCTCGTTTTCGTTTTTGATCTGAAATGAGTAAGAGGTTTCTGCATATTGAATTGAATTGGCCTAAGTTGTTTTGCACTTATTTGCTACTGGAAAGAAACACTGGGAAGAAGGAGTTTGAAGAGCCACCCTATGAAAATCTGCAAATAGATGATCAAATAAGAAGAAAAGAATGAAATATGGATGAAAAAGCAATAGAGCAGTCTTTGGTAGATTACAAGCAACAGGTTTGCGTTTGCCAAATTGATTGTTTCTTCTTAGAGTTTAGATACAACATGTAGATAGTATAAGATGAACAACAAAATACTGCATGCAATCCTTCATGGAATGAGACAAGAAATACCACAGCATCAATCCATGAAGGAAGTGTCCATACCATGGGCGGTGCATACGCATGTTCCAGAAAGTTCCAGAACTGCTAACTTTGCAAAGCGCATGAAAAATTTCCTTTACAAAAGATAAATGCACGCGTGGGATGAGCTTTAAAACTGTTTAGTAAATTTTGGTTAAATGCTTGCTATATACTTATTTGCTTGGTAAATTTCAGATCTCATCAAAAACTGCGTTCATGAAATTAATTTGAATAGCGTTGGTGCGCTTGAAGATTTGAAGAGTGTGCGGAAGAACTTCTGCGTGAGAGACAAAGTTAGCAGTCTGGGGCATGTTTATCCCACAACACAGAGTCAATGCACCTTTCTGTTGTATGAGTACACAGGTAAAACAGCTGTGCAACCTGACATCCTGACTGCACAGCGTTGCTTGGAATCAGTAAAGATTGCCCCAGGAGACTTAGTAAAGTCTTGCAATCAGCCAGAGTGCATTCTATGCACTTAGGCTTGAAGATCCTCGTCGTGGAAAAAAATGTCAGCATTTGTCGTGCAAATCTGATAGAAACAATAGGAAATTATTGTAATTTAATTTAATTCAATAGATCTATTATTTTCCTGGCGTAAATGACTACGCTATCCGCTTAACCTTGGTGTGGAGTTTACATGGAATGCACTCTGGGCAATCAGTAAGGATTGCATTGAACAATAATGGGATTTGTCAATGCAATCCTCACTGGTTCCAAAAGACTTTCCTAACATTCTCGCTATTAAATTTAATGTGATAGGTGCGGATTGCACTGCTGTTTTACCAGTGGTAATGATGTGAAATGTTATTAATACTGCAAGTATGAAATACCACATTATTATACTGAATTTTATTTCACTACCAACTATCTTGTTACCTGTGACAATCTTTCATACTGTACCTCTCAAGGATTCTTATCTGTCTTGGAGGATTCTTAAAAGTTCCTTGAAAATGTTGATGTCAATGTCCAAAGCCTGTACCGTAATATTCCGCAAAAATATGAGAGCTGTAGCCCTTCCTTACTGGTGGTGAAGGTGAAGTTGCGGTTTTTAGGGCCAAGCACTGGGATCGCAGAAGTAGCTACTAAGCACTAATCGAGTCCACGGCCCCTTGTCATGAAACTCAAGAGGTGCTGGTGGGGTTTGGACCCTGTCCGCCTGACATTCTGGCTGCAAAGTCAGGGGATTAAAACATGGCGACACAACACCTACGGTGGCTACCCAACTAAACTATTTGTTTTTGTGCAGAGAAGTGGGCTGATGCAGACAATAGAAGAACAGTAGGCACTATTGTTTTCATGAAGATCATACAGAGAACTTCTTCTCCGGACACAGCCTGTGACACAGCAAACAATCCAGTATGCGATGGTTATAATGCTACAAATTACCATAATGGGAATAGAAACCCATATGAATTAGGTTCTTTGTTTTTTCTATATAGCTGGCCCAAATTGACAATCTTCTTTGTCACAGTGATGAAGAAAACAAAATTGAATTGATGCATCTTCAAAAAGATGTTTTGGATCTTATCAAAGTGACTGAAGGTGAATATCAAGAATTGTCCACGTATTGAAGAAAGAAACAATTACAATATAAGTTTATCTCATATTAGATGTCATGTGAAATTTGCGATAATGCAAAATTACTCATGCAAAACACTTTAATTGTTTTATTCACAGACATTTTCACGTGACGTCTAATCTGAGACAGACTTTAGTTTTTCATCTGCAAATCGACTGCATACTGTAGATTACTTTTTTCACGGTTTTTGCTATTTTGACGCAAATAAATTTATTCCATGAAAAGACCTAAAATTTGCCAAAGTTTAATCCAGTAAAATGTCTCTGAACAGGTCGTCTTTGGAAGTTTATAAGCAAACCAACGCCTCAAGCCTAAAGGCGTTCATGTCCTTACAGTTAAGTAACAGTTCATGATAACAAACATTGCCATTATTTTATCTGAAATGCTCAAAAGATGCCTGTTTTTCTTTGTCTGAAGAAAAAATCTGCAAAAGATTATTCCTCTGAGATATCTTGATTTGATCAAACCTTGAAAGTTTCGTCCAAAAATGTCACAATCTTTTTCCATCCGGGAAAATTTCGTCATATATTAAGTCTGACAGTATGTAGTCTGCAATTCATGCACCACATAAACCATAATATTAATAATGTGCCTGAAGTGTTTCAAAACTACTTCCACGCTAATGAAAGCAGGTATAATTATGAAACACGTCAACGTAAAAACTACGAAATCCCTAAAACACAAAGAAAATGGGGTACAAAAATGCTTTTAAACAAAGGAGCCCGATTATGGAATGACCTCCCTAACAACGTTAAAAACACAAAACAGGTAAAATTGTTTGCAAAAAACATAAAACGAATAATGATAAATAACTATTAAAATCGACTAGTTCACGATTTCTACATACCGTACTTATCTAGCCTTTTTCTTTTTAAATTTTGAAATAATGACTGTATTAGTAACATTTTATTCATCTCAGTGTTTTAGTGCTTTCACTGCCCAGGCTCGATAAGCGATGCTTCTTTTGGATCGTATAAAATACATTTTTTGTAGCTGTTAACCTTGTATTAGGATGTATTCTATGAATAAAATTGAATTGAATTGAAAAAATGGAAAACAATAACCACTAGTTTAAAGGTAATGTGTCCATATATAAGGCCAGCGTATCCCCAACCTGTCAACATCCATCAAATTCTCGGCAAATGATTGGTTGACATTCAAACTGATCACATGAATAGAGGAAATTGCTGCAAGCAACCTTTTGTGATCACATAATGATAAACGTCACAGGCAGTGGGAACAAAGCGTTCTTAATCCGTCCCTTGTTTTATGGAATGTCTGTTTGCTAGATTTCAATAGCAGTCCCAAAGCAACCTTTTATGCGTGATTGAAAAGAAATTTTAGTTGATCACATGCCTTCCTCCGGGAGGCCTACTTGTATGGACACATTACCTTTAACCTGGCTTTTTTTTACTCTGATGGCTATAATCATTTCATGATAATTACTTTTGATTTTGCAGAGAGTTTGATTTCATTGAAGAAAAGTAGACTTCTTCAGGAACTTGCAGAAAAAGACGATGACAACAAGAAGTACACAGACAACAAGGTTGGTTTTCTGTCAATAATTGAATAATCACAATCCAAAATGTTGCAAAGAATATCCAATTTAAAAAGTCTCATCAAATGAATATCTCATCAATATTTGTAATTTTTTCATTTTTCAAACTCGTTTGATGGCAATTGCGTAATTATTTTCCAACAGTCTATTATTAAACGCAAAAACGTTCAGACTTTGATATGTTAATATTTTCGGAAATTTCAAACGTCCGAAAGTTTCTGTCTGAAATTTTTGTTGGTTCAAAAGAAACATTCCCTGTCTGATTTTTTTTGCAATGCAGGAAAATCACAGGAGATCATTTGTACTGTAACTGTAAATAGACTTATTTTCATAGTTGTCTGAAATTTCTCTAAAAACATCTAAAATTCCTTGAAAAAACGTCTGAAACTTTGTGTTCGAAAACATTTTGTCCGAAATGTATTATGTATTCGTGCAAAATGTTTTGCTTTTAATGTACAGGGTGAGTCAGAAAAATGTATACAGATACACAGTTTGAAAAATTGTACAATAAAAACTATAAAATCCATTTGAAAAATTACAACTCCGTTGTCTTGCTGAGGGTTTAAATTAATTTTGAGAATTTATCCATAGTTTACAACTCACGATCTTAATCTCAAAAGAAGAATTTCCAAAAACTAGCTTCCATGGACTTTGGCTAAAACCCCGGGGGGGTACACGACTTGTGGATGGACGGGGGTCTGCCGCCCGGTTTTCAGAAAGCCACCCACTTTTATGATGAATTTTGGTGGAAAACTACCCATTATTAGTAATTTTTTGGCGATTTCAGCCAAACCGACCCATGTTTAACGCTATCTGACCTGGGTGTTTTGAAACACTCAATGCCTGGGGGGGGGGCGGATTCCGCCCCCCCTCTTTATTTCAGTTGTTGTATCAGATATGACCACCTAACTTGGCACAAATGTTATTCATCATATAAACAATGATTATTTAAAATTTTAATTCAATTAGCGCCGTTGTTGTTGTTGCTAGAGCATAATAATCATTATGATGTTGAATGACGTCATAAAAATGAAAGCATGTTAAAAGTTCATTAAACTTAACTTTTCATACAGAAATGAAAAATATAGATCAAAATATATGTAAATCAAAGATTTGAGCTTAATTGGACCAATTAAAAAAGAATAAGAGAGATATAAAGTTAATTTTCAAGGAATGCCAGATGACAACTTGGTAACCATGGAGACAGTGCTAAATATAGAATGTCAAAATTGTTACAATTTCATTGCTCTATGATACAAAGTTAAACTTACTAAATCTCGGCTGCCTTCTACATATATCGAACATAGCGGAAACAAAAATATACTAGGGGGGGCGGAATCCGCCCCCCCCCCCAAGGTCAGATAGGGTTAAGGAAAATCTGCCGAAAAATGACCCATGTTTAGAGAATTCAACGGCCAAAAACCCACCCATATGGGCGGCACATACCCGTACCAACAATATGTTATGTACCCCCCTCCCCCCCCCGGGGCTAAAACTGTAAATGCATGGCTCAATTCAATCCGTAATTTGGCAATTTTGTTTTCGTGACCATTGTTTCTAAGACACGCAATTATCGAACGCTATAAACTAAACATTGTTACCTCAAATATTTCGCTGCCCATCGGCAGCCTCATCAGTGAGTTAATGAATCGAATCCGATGGGCAGCGAAATATTTGAGGTAACAATGTTTAGTTTATAGTGTTCGATAATTGCGTGTCTTAGAAACAATGGTCACGAAAACAATATTGCCAAATTACAACTTGTCGTACAAGACACGGGATCAACTGAAAGATTTAGGAAACAAAATCTCACGACTCAATTCAATCCACTTTTCATCTATTAAAATGGTAAAATGATGTTTTTGAAGCTCAGTCATTGCCTTCTAATGATACGGAAACATTAAATGGGAATTATACTCTCTCATCAATGCTGAGAATCAAAATTTTAAAATTTACATGATATGGAACAGCCCATTTCTGGCTGTTTTTTGGCACATGGAGAAATAGCACTTTTGGCTAAATTCTGATTTCAGAAGGAAATAATGCACCTAAAATTATGAGAAAAATCTCAAAAATTAAGTTGAAGCCCCAGTAAGATGAGGGAATTGAAATTTTAAAAATTTGTTGCATAGCTTTTCTTGTACGATATTTCAAACAGTATGTACAATTTTCTGACTCACCCGGTATACATCTTGTGTCGAGCTTTAAATCTTTTGTCATCAAGCTCCTTTGATTTTTCAGGAACTTGACTTTTTCGTGACTACTGTAATCATTTGTCAAAGTTGTTTGAAAGCAATTTCTCTGTTCACTTTCCTGTGTTTGAGCTCATTGCAATTTTCGTCTCCTCTTCTTAACTGATCAATTTTTTATCAGAAGACAAAATATTGTAAATTTTTAGAGAACAACTGTATAACTTTAAGTTGAAGCCCCTATGGTCTCGAAAGTTTTTCTAGATGTTTTAAACAGGTGCTGCATTTTATTTTACTCACCTGGGAATTGGCTGTTAACATTTTGTTTGAATTTTGAAGGCAGGTACTTCCCAGTCATCTTCATGGCAAGATCAAGATGAAGAAGCTGATGAGGATGGAAGCAGCAACTTTTTTGGAATTAAATGCAAAGTAAAATATACTCATGTAAGCGTCACTATTCTTTTGTTTATTAACTAATCGCAAGTAAAACCCCTTTTTTTACAAGGTGTGTTAGGCCCCGTTTACACGATGCCGGATTCACTTCATATCGGATTCGCTGAACTGTATCGGATTGTTTTCATGCCAGATAGGCGTCCTGTTTACAGGAGAACAGTTACTCCGCACCGTGGGGTACAATGCTTTGTTTCAGAGCCTCTGCGTTCGATCACCAAACCACAAATTCTCAAAAAAGCGCGCCAAACATGGGGTTGAGGCCACAGAGTGTGTAAATGAGGTTGCAGAGCGAGTAACGCCTATCTGGTATGAAACGAATCCGATATGAAGTGAATCCGGTATCATGTAAACGGGGCAAAGCAACAGATGCTATTGTTAGAAATATGTTTTGCGTTGATGCGATGAAAGACTAAATTGCCCACCAAGTAAAATTATTAATTTTTCATTTATAGTGCAAACAGTAACTAGAATTCGACATTACTTCTCTTGAATACTCTATCATGGATCCAGTTCATCAAAAGCATACGTCTAAGCATTATGGTCTAAGCAAAGGGAGAAATGTTTTTGCCGACCCTTGGTATATTGCATTGGTGGACAATTTGCCGAATGTTTGGGGGGCGAAGCTATTGTTTCAGTTGAAAAGCATTGTTTATTTCCATTGTTCTCAAACACAACGTCTTGTTTTACCCAATATTAGGGGGGTGACTGCACCCCCTCATCACCCGTAGTGTCCGCCACTGTTTACAGTTTATGTTCAGTTAAAAATATTGTGCCATGCAACCTAAAGATATCTCCTACTGTATTTATTTCAGTTTCAGAAATATTATCCACTTTCTTCCACACATCAGTAATAGCCCGGCATACAGTATCTTTTAACTCTTATAAATTACGAATGGCAACACCTTTCTTTACGGTAAAATAATATACCGGTATATTGAATAATGTGATCCTAAAAATAACTCTGTTTATTTTCATAGGAATGGGGTTTGACAGAATATCACAATGCAATGGTGTTAGGAGCAGAAGAAAACGAGGATGGTGACCAAAAGGTAATACCAAATTTTGCATTTATGAAATTAAGAATTTTTTTTATATCATCAATCAAAACAAATCTAAAAAAAAACAAGTTACATTATTTGCACCATACACAGTGGGAAAGGACATAAAGTCATCTGGTCCCGACTGCATATGGTACTTACAATTCAACAGGTGTACAATTCATAAAGTAAAGTTTGTCTCACATTAAATGTCAGGTAAAGCTATCACAATAAATAAACAATTGGACGGTTCTAGATGACCGATTTCATTGTTGCAAATCTAAACTAACATCTAATGCGAGACAGACTTATTCAAAATTAAAGATCGAATTAAACCTAAAGACAGGGGGAAAAATAGACGGGGGGCGCTGCTGGTGGTTTTATTCAGTTTACTCAAGCTTTTCAGGGTCCGTTTACATGATAAACTCAAACCGGTTTGAAATTTCACCTCGATCTGAATATTGGCCCCATAGCTTATTTCCTTTTGCGTTCACATGAAGTTTCGCCCCGGTCTGAAACCTGTGTTGTTCATCGAACGACGCAAGAATGCTTGAGATTGTTCATCGTCATCATGTTTGGCGCCAAGAAAAACAATGCCAATGTGAACTTTGAACCCGAGACCACTTAATCTCAAACCGGTTTAAGGATAATTTGCGTTTACATGGTGTTTTCAAAGCGGGGTGAAATTTCAAACCGATTTGAAATGCCGAGTTGAGTTTCACCCCGGTTTGAGTTAAAAATCACATTTTCCATGTAAACACTATAAGGGCTTTCACCAGACACCGATTTCAACTGAAATCGGGGTGAAATTTCAAACCGGTTTGACTTTCTCATGNAGCATGGATAAAGGTAAATTAACAGGGGCAGTTTTCGTCGACTTAAGAAAAGCGTTCGACACAATAGATCATGCAACATTGCTAGCCAAATTGCCCGTATATGGAGTTTATGGAAAAGAACTTACATGGTTTGAAAGTTATCTGTTCAACAGGCAACAGTTTGTATCTTTTCAAAGTACATGCTCCGAAAGACAGTCAATCAGTTGTGGAGTTCCGCAAGGATCCATATTGGGTCCACTGCTGTTTACAATAGTGATAAATGATATCACTGAACAAATCAAGAATTGTAAGATTTTACTCTATGCTGATGATACAGTTATATTTACATCCGATAAAGACAGCAAAAGAATTGAGGAAACGTTGAATACCGAATTTAACAACGTTGCAAAATGGTTCACAAGTAACAATCTCGTTCTTAACCTGAAGAAAACAAAAACTGAATTTGTATTATTCGGAACACACCAAAAGCTCGCAAAGTCGGAGGAAGTAAGCATTTTGTTAAACGACAAGGTGATCAGCGAATCGGACTCGTATGAATATCTTGGTGTTACTATGGACAAAAGTTTGACCATGAAAGACCATCTCGCGAAGACTTACAAGAAAGTGTTGTCAAGAACAAAATTGCTGGCTCGTATACGACATAACATCAGCCCATGGGTAGCAGAAACGATCTACAAAGTAATGATTTTGCCACAGATGTTGTACTGCAGCAATATCATGCTCGGTATGTCAAATACACATAAATCGCAATTTGAAAGAATCCGGAACAGAGTCTTAGCCATCATCAATGGAAATAGCCAAAGAGTGAAACTACCAACTGTGAATCATGCAAGAAATAAGAAATGCGTACTCGAAGTGTTTAAATGCCAAAATGGACTTGCACCGAGACTATTTGAAGGATATTTCAAGAAAATCCAGCATCAAAAGGAAACTCGTGGAAATAATATCAATCTGTTGCTTCCAAAAGTTCGCATGGAAGCTGGCCGCAAATCATTCCTCTTTCAGGGATCAAAAATATATAACAAACTGCCTGATGCATTGAAAGGAGAGCAGTCAGTAATGAAATTTAAGAGACAATGCGACCAACTTGATTGTGATTTTTAACTTTTACATTTGTATAGTATGAATCTTTTATCCTGAACTTGTAATTTTATATCTTTAATTCTTTAGACTTTTAATTTTAACAGGACCTTGAATGATAGCAGCTTGTGTACAAGCTGACCAAGTTTACCTGTATAAATATGGATTATTATTATTATTATTATTATTATCTCTTGCAAATAGGTTGTTGCGCCTCTCCTGTTAAACACTTGAATGTCAGTAAAATAATTTTGTACATGATTCGATATTTCACAGGCAACCAATGTAATTCTATCATAACAGGCGTAGTATGTTCAAATTTAGGAACCAGCATAACCACACGTGCAGCAGCATTCTGTATTCGTTGTAATTTATCTAAAAGGTACTGAGGCATGCCATAAAATAAAGAGTTGCAATAATCTAAATTGCTTGTAACGAACGCATGCACAAGTGTCTGAGTAGCTTGCGGCGTGAGAAACTTGCGACATCAGTAGAGTCTACACGCAGGCTAACTTTCATTCAACAAATTAGCTGCCATAAAATTCCCCGTTCCTCTTTTCTAACAAAGTTGATTAATATGTAAGAACATTAGATCAGGGTTCTATTTCTCTGAGATTGTTTTTATATCGTTGCTTGACACGATTTTCATCTCGGATTTTAGGAAAGAGTTTGGATAGAATTGCAGAATTACGCGAACAAGGGAAACTACACAAACCAATAAAGAAGCGAAAATCAAAACATAAATTGACGTCGGGAGATTCATCTGGTGCTGTTAGTGGGGGATTCCCAGGTAGTTCTAAAAAGGTCAGTCTTCGAATAGTTTCTCCGTTTTCTACATGCTTTGCTTGATAAAAGTGTTTACTTGTCTACTTCTTATTTATGTGATGTGGGGGTAGTGCAACATCAGAGTGTAGGGTCTTACCACGGTGTATGGGTTCTTCAATATAGAAAACTTGATATCAACTGCAAATTCTGCGCTATATCTTCATAACTAATGTACAATATAACAACAGTATATGGAAAATTAAGACTCAGTTATCTATACCTGTGAGCCAATTGAAAGAGACTTTCCCTATACTCATATGATTGATTTTGTTTTTTCTTTTTTGTGTGTAAACCAAAAATCTTTTAATAAGAACCTGAACAGAAAATCAGGGTGAAAAGGTTCTTATCTATAGGCTTAGGAATCCCAAATTTCAGGCTGCAGGTCCTTAATAAATGAAGGTTGTTATGTGCGGGTTTTTACTGTATTGCTGTTAAATTTCGTTGATCTGTTACTTGATGCCATTTCTGCAATACTTGTTGTTACTCTTAGGGTGCGGATGTCTTTGCATTTATAAACAACAAGCTAAAACAGGAAGGTATGTATATATATTATCTTTAACAACATATGTTCTACCCTTAGTACCAGGTGGCTCTAAAGGTATTGGAAACCTTATTGACAAGTACATTCCTAAATTGCCCTCCATTAGTTTCCCTGAATCACAATTTTACAATAGTAAGAAACTCATAGTGGTAGATTTACCATTTGCTGAAATGAAGTTTCTTCCAACCTGCGTTGGATTTGAGAAAACTAAATTACACTCAGACAACCTTCCCTAGCAGCGGGAGGGGTACTTGACCCATTTTTGTGCAAGGGTGTGACCCCGGGTTTTGGAGGACCCTCCTTGTCTCATGATGATGTCATACCCCGTCAAACAATAGAATTTGGCGTTTAGGCCTCGTTCTTTTTTTACTAAAATCATACCCCGTTTTAGAGAGTTTCCCTTGCAAAACTCACCTTTATGAGAAGCACAAGCCCGTCAGTGAATACCCCCCCCCCCCTTGGGTACACTTCCTTATTTTTGTGGTCAAAAAGAGGGTCTATCAAGCTGTTAAAGATGAGGAAATCAGGAAAATTTGGACCATTCTGTTCCATCACTATTATTATTATGTTATTTTAAGCAAACTGAAGAGATATCTAGCTATATTACAGCTAATTTAGGCCTAACTATGAGCGGTGCATGCCGCATCCAGGCATGTGACCCCTAGTTTAACGTCCCTTCCAAAGGACGGGGAAGTGAGTTGTTTCGTCAGGCGTCTAGAGGGTCGCCCATCCAAATTTTGACCTCACTCGACCAATCTTAACTTCACAATCTTAACTTCAGTTGCCTAACGGGAACTGTATAAGCCACTCGGCCACCTCCTAGCATTATATCCATCTTGTATGATTAGAAGAATGATTGGATGATGTTGAAAAGTAACTGCCTGTATTTCAGACGATTTCTGTGGCAAATAGCAGAAGAAAATATTCAACAAATTATTTACTTTATTCAACGCTATTAGGGACAGTGCAAAATTCATTTTATAACATGGCCAGTGCAAAACATGATGGGGCAGCTACTTTTTTTTGCCCATGCAGAACGGGGTTATCACTTTTTATCACGCGAATATGTACGGGGCAGTAACTTTTTTATGAGTTAGGCATAAAATGTGAAAATAGAATTGTTCATTTGGATAAAAATGTGAATACCATACAACATGAGAAGTACTTAAAGAGATTGTATTTAAAATGATGTAAAATTTCAAAAGTGTCCATCCTTTCCAAGTCCAAAAACAGTTCGTCAGTCGTTTATATCTGAAATCTTCAAGGTCGTCAATACTGTATCTCTCGTTGGCAAAAACTTGCAAAATAAGTACAGGTTATGTCTTTTTGGCATTAACCAGAATAGATTTTGTCATGATCATTAGCTTATTCATCTGTTGTATAACAACCAACACTTAGAAGAACGGGGCAGATACATTTTTTGAAGAAAGGGTGACAGGGCGGTTAGTTTTTTTGAAAACATTTTCAACATGGTAAGCAGATTTTTTGCATAAATTTTTTTTCTCCACCGGCCATGTAATAAAATAGATTTTGCGTTATCCTTTATCGAGTTTCGTGTCATTTGACGACTTTTCCTCCGATAGAAACTGATTCCAGCGAGGCATACGATATTCATAAACACAAAGTTCGACATAATATAGAAGAATCTTACCAACAATTGAAGAAAATTCGACTGAAGAAAAAGAAAGGAGAGACTTCACGTAAACAAAATAAAGATGGACTAAATTGGAATTTACAATTATTTCAAAATAATGAAAGGATAATGGCGTTAAAGAAACGGATACAAAAACAGAAAGAAGCTTTAAAAAGAAACACGGGAAGGTATGATGTAATTATTGTTTGTTTCATTTGATTTAAAACGTTCCAGGAAAGTTGTCCGAAAGTTGTCCGAAAGTTGTTATTTGCATTTGATCTGGTTCCGTTCCTATTTCTTCCAAATTGAATCTAATGTAGTCGAGCTTAGGGCTCAAATCTTTCAAATCTTTAAAAAGGTGGGTGTAAAATTCTATTACATTTTTCTTTAAATTAAATGGCTTGAAAGGAACTTAGGGTACTTTGCTCTAAGTCTGCCGTGGAAATTTTTTGATATATTGATTATTTTCAAAATGGCGGCGTTTTTATTTTTGTTGAAAGAATTCATGGACAGTTTAATTAAAATCATCGTAAATCCTAAATCAATAGAGGAAAAATGATACAATCTTCAAGAAAACCATAGTTTATGAATGTTTACAATATGGTGGCAAATAGAAATCTGTACGATGAACACCTAGCAGCAACGCACTACTAGACCTCAGTGTCCTCCTAGATTTGTGCCATCTAATCATCTCTTGCAAATAGGTTGCGCCTCTCCTGTTAAAGACTTGAATGTCAGTAAAATCATTTTGTACATGATTCGATATTTCACAGGCAACCAATGTAATTCTATCATAACAGGCGCAATATGTTCAAATTTAGGAACCAAGCATAACGACACGTGCAGCAGCATTCTGTATTCGTTGTAATTTATCTAAAAGGTACTGAGGCATGCCATAAAATAAAGAGTTGCAATAATCTAAATTCCTTGTAACGAACGCATGCACAAGTGTAGCTTGCGGTGTGAGAAACTTGCGACATCAGTAGAGTCTACACGCAGGCTAACTTTCATTCAATAAAATTAGCTGCCATAAAATTCCCCCTTCCTCTTTTCTAACAAAGTTGATTAATATGTAAGAACATTAGATCAGGGTTCTATTTCTCTGAGATTGTTTTTATATCCTTGCTTGACACGATTTTCATCTCGGATTTTAGGAAAGAGTTTGGATAGAATTGCAGAATTACGCGAACAAGGGAAACTACACAAACCAATAAAGAAGCAAAAATCAAAAAATAAAATGACGTCGGGAGACTCATCTGGTGCTGTTAGTGGGGGATTCCCAGGTAGTTCTAAAAAGGTCAGTCTTCGAATACTTTCTCCGTTTTCTAAATGCTTTGCTAGATAAAAGTGTTTACTTGTCTACTGTATTCCTTTCTCCTTTCTCCTATCTCGCCCCCTTCCCTTTTCTCTTAATTTGTCTGATTTTGTTTGCAGTACAGTAAAAACCCGCACATAAGAACCTATGTTTTTAAAAGCACCCTGTTTTGGTTCTTATTTATGTGATGTGGGGGTAGTGCAACATCAGGGTGTAGGGTCTTATCACGGTGTATAGGTTCTTCAATATAGAAAACTTGATATCAACTGCAAATTCTGCGCTATATCTTCATAACTAATGTACAATATAACAACAGTATATGCAAAATTAAGACTTAGTTATCTATACCTGTGAGTTACTTGAAAGACTTTCCCTATACTCGTATTGTTAAAGTTCATGACCGATTTTCTTTTTTCTTTTTTATGTGTAAACCAAAAATCTTTTAATAAGAACCTGAACAGAAAATCAAGGTGAAAAGGTTCTTATCTATAGGCTTAGGAATCCCAAATTTCAGGCTGCAGGTCCTTAATAAATTAAGGTTCTTATGTGCGGGTTTTTACTGTATTGCTGTTAAATTTCGTTGATCTGTTACTTGATGCCATTTCTGTAATACTTGTTGTTACTCTTAGGGCAAGGATGTCTTTGCATTTATAAACAACAAGCTAAAACAGGAAGGTATGTATATATATTATCTTTAACAACATATGTTCTACCCTTAGTACCAGGTGGCTCTAAAGGTATTGGAAACCTTATTGACAAGTACATTCCTAAATTGCCCTCTATTAGTTTCCCTGAATCACAATTCTACAATAGTAAGACACTGGTAGTGGTAGATTTACCATTTGCTGAAATGAAGTTTCTTCCAACCTGCGTTGGATTTGAGAAAACTAAATTACACTCAGACAACCTTCCCTAGCAGCGGGAGGGGTACTTGACCCATTTTTGTGCAAGGGTGTGACCCCGGGTTTTGGAGGACCCTCCTTGTCTCATGATGATGTTATAGCCTGTCAAGCAATAGAATTTTGGCATTTAGTTAGACCTTGTTTTTGTACCAAAATCATACCCTGTTTTGGAGAGTTTCCCTTGCAAAACTCACCTTTATGAGAAGCACAAGCCCGTCCGGGAAAACCCCCCCCCCCCCCCCCCCCGCCCCTTGGGTACACTTCCTTATTTTGTGGTAAAAAAGAGAGTCTATCAAGCTGTTAAAGATGAGGAAATCAGGAAAATTGGACCATTCTATTATCATCACTATTATTATTATTTTATTTTAAGCAGACTGAAGAGATATATATAAAAATACGACTTTGTACGAAGATTATTCGCACTATTATTCGAAATTACTCTTCGAATTCATCGTTCTACGCTCGCTTCTCCTATTAGTTTTACACCTGATGAAGAGTTAAGCTCGAAAGGTTGTTACTATTCTTAGTCTTCGTAAAAAGTCGTATTTTTATTGAAATTACTGTTTTACTGATAGAACTCTATTTTTTTTAAAGAGATATCTAGCTATATTACAGCTAATCTAGTCCTAACTATGAGCGGTGCATGTCGCATCCAGGCATGGGATCCCTAGTTTAACGTCCCTTTCAAAGGACGGGGAAGTGAGTTGTTTGGTCAGGCGTCTAGAAGGTCGCCCATCCAAATTTTGACCCACTCGACCAATCTTAACTTCAGTGCCTAACAGGAACTGTATAAGCCATTCGGCCACCTCCTAGCAATATATCCATCTTGTATAATTAGAAGAATGATTGGACGATGTTGAAAAAGTAACTGCCTGTATTTCAGACGATTTCTGTGGCAAATAGCAGAAGAAAATATGGCTAGTCTGCACTTTAGTGGACCAGCTTTCAATAGCTGCAAGTTACGTGTCATGGAGTAAGGGTTAGGGTCAGGGTTAGATTTGGAAAAGGGGTTTTAGGGTAAGTCAGGGTTAGTTAGGGTAAGGTAGGGTTTAGTTAGGGTTAATAGGGTATTTGGTCAAATACGTTCCCTAGAGATATGACATAAAGTTGGTCCGCTAAAGTGCAGTCGTCCCGAAAATATTCAACAAATTATTTACTTTATTCAACGCTATTATCAAATTTCGTGTCATTTGACGACTTTTTTCTACCATAGAAACTGATTCCAGCGAGGCATACGATATTCATAAACACAAAGTTCGACATAATATAGAAGAGTCTTACCAACAATTGAAGAAAATTCGACTCAAGAAAAAGAAAGGAGAGACTTCACGTAAAAAAACTAAAGATGGACTAAATTGGAATTTACAATTATTTCAAAATAATGAAAGGATAATGGCGTTAAAGAAACGAATACAAAAACAGAAAGAAGCTTTAAAAAGAAACACGGGAAGGTATGATGTAATTATTGTTTGTTTCATTTGATGTAAAACGTTCCAGAAAGTTGTCCGAAAGTTGTTATTTGCATTTGATTTGGTTCCGTTCCTATTTCTTCCAAATT
>REGM01000008.1:2259080-2269746 GCA_004194415.1 Aurelia aurita | reverse complement strand
GTGTCTCCCATAGGGTGTCCATACGCGAAACAATAAACGTAAATAACAAAATACAACACCATATTAATATGACAAAAGGCCCTAGGGACGAAGTTGAGAGAAGTCATGAGTATATAACGAAAGAAGAAGAGTAATTCAAAAGCCAAATTCTCTTGCATATGAAAAAAAGACGGTAATTAAAAAATACAATGAAATTTTGTCAAAACCTTTTGATAAAGTTTCAGTATTTTTTATAATTATCGAAAGAAGAAGGGTAGATCTACTGTCTGTTCACTCAGCTCGTGGACAAATTCAGAAACTTGGTTCATAAACCATGGCACCAATTATTTGCTCATCATATATCACATCAAATCATATCATATATTTATTTACAGTAGGCTTATAAAATGGAATAGCTAAGCTAATGTACAGCTAATTAAGGCCTACTATTTACAGTTATAATTTACATCTTAATAAAATAAAACGAAACCATCAAAATGACAAATGTATATTATAAGATAGAATAGAAGACATCTATCCTGTTAGAAACCCAACTTTTGGGATGTATAATTTGCATAGCCTACAGTTGCATTTATCACCATTCCAGCATCTAATTTGTTAACATGTCTAATTTGCTCATGTTTCACATCGGAGGGGTCCCATTGGACACTGTTTTTGTAGACCCCCTTTTAGGCTGTTTTTTTATGACAAAAGAGCATTGTGGGATTAAGGAGCTCTAGTACTATGTTTGAGAAGCAGTAAGTAAGGGACTTTTAAACGCTGAATTCAAGGGATACTATGGCAAAATTTGTCGTTTAACCTGAGGTTAAACCTTTACTCATGAGAAATATTCACTACAATTTCATGTTTTGAATCTAATATGACTTTTTTCTTGCCAAATGCTGTTGTACGTGTCCTGGAAACAGTACTGTTCAGTGTAGAAACTAAGCCTTAATTCATGCATTGCACCGAAAAACAAGAAACAAATTGAGACACTTTTAGACCATGTACCGGTACCATATGGCCGTACACAGCTCAAAATATCAAGGGTGGGCATGTGCTGTTTTTTCGGTGGTCCTATGTATGTCTTGGAAAAACGATTTCGCCAACCCATTTTTCAGCGTTCCGGTACAAATTGCGCTGTTAAAAAGACTGATTTTGGGGACATACATTTTTATAACACTCCGATAAAACCAATGTCGAGGACAAATATTGACAAACATCCTAGAAAATGAACAGGCCAGGTTAGTCACAAAATGATGTTGTTGAAAAGACTCATACAGTTTTGATATCTGTTACAAAGTTGTTACAGCCCAAGAGCGTTTACACTGATCCAGAACAAAAATATTCGATAGATCCCCGATAGATGAAGTGGGAAAGGTGAAGGTGTGCAAAGTCTCTGCAATTATTTTCATCTTTAGACAAATTAACGTGAGGAGGCCTAAATAGGCATAGAAAAAACAGTATGAAAACACAGCACCGACTTTGCTTGCCTAGGCTATATAACAGTAAAAATTACCGTCAGATAGCAATTTTCAAAAGCGAAAATTGAGCACTTTGCAAATTTTCCTGGATAATCGCGTAACACTGCCATGTTAAGAAACATGTCCACTACAATTTTACGAAGTTGCATTGAGTGGACAGGTGGGGATTTCCTTCTAGAACTCTTTTTATGAAGGGTAGTTAAGAGGCTATCCTTTTAGGCCTAAAAGTGTTTGCGTTCTAATTTTCTGAATAATTTTCCTACCGGCATAAAAATATTTAATCCAAGACAAAAACTCAAAAGCAGGGTGATCAGGCTGTCTCTCTGACCTTTGTCAGCCTCAAATTCCAAGAACTGCCACATTGGTGCTCATATGATTAGGAAGGGGTCTTTTTGCCGGAAAATCGAGATTTTATGACTTGAGCAAAGTAAAGGGTTTTTGCAAATACTTTGCAAATTTTCCCAGGTATCCTACCTTGTCCGCCATGTTCGTTGCATCTTGAATTTTTGTTCCACCAAGTTAGACCGAGTGGACAGGACCAGTTTTGTGATTATGCATACTTGAAGAAATCTCTGTTTTCTGCTGATATTGAACCATTTTGGTAACAGCAACTGAGGCATTTCCCGAAGCTTCTTTGGTGAATCCTTGGAGATCTCCTGCTTTGGCAGCTTCGCCAACCTCCCATGAGACTGTTTTCATTTGGATCGTACGCAAATTTTGGCGCGCAGGCGGTGATCGGGTGCCAAAACCAGAGACGAGCACCCGGCGGCTTCGATCCGGCCCGCCATTATTTTCCTTTTGCGGAAAGTTCGCTCCCAGCCTCGTTTTGCATTTGATCTCTTTGTTGTGGACCTCTTTACGACCCTCATATTCTGCAAACATGCCCAAATATGGTAAAAAGTACGAAGTTTCATGTATCAGCAAATCAGACAGAAAACGACATTGAAGAAAGACAAAAACCTAAATTCATACTTCAAAAACTAGAGGGGCGATTTTGTAAAAAAATTGCTCTTTGGAATCAGCCAAAAGAAAGTCCCAAGAAAGCGGAGCGAGTTCTACTCTCCTTCTTCTTTTGTCCCCCAGGGAGTTATTGGCCTGTGTCATTTCCTTTTCAAAACCAAACCCTCAAAAGATGAAAGAAGCACATTTCACACCCCCAATGCATTATGGGATAGATTATGCAAGTCAGTTGACCAATCAGAGCTTGAGTTTTAATACTGATTGTTTAAAACATCCAATGAAAATTAACTTATTGTTACCATAAGCCAATCAGATTAGTTTATTTTTATCCACAGTCTGCCAAGCTAGCGTGGTCGTCATTAGGACTTTCTCTTCAAGAATTTCGTCTGCCGGCTGAAGTGAAATTTGAAAGTGTTGCTTGAAAAGGTAAAGTTTTATTGTATTTTTGTGCGCAAACTGACTCAAAAATGAACTCAGATAAAGCTAATAACTTCGAAGGAAACATTTAGAGTTGTTTCAGCCCCAGTACGATCCGTATTTCTTAGATTTTAGTACTTTTCTACTTGCTGTCAGGAAGGCCTAAGCGCATTTCCGTGCGACGCCATTCTCATGACATGTTGGTTTGGCGAGATTGAACTCACATAACATATCCTGTTTGAAGCGGTTTTACTAAAAAAATCTTGTTTCGAATTGAAGTTTGTCAAATTGCAAGCATGTAACTATGGTCTGTAACCGACAAATGTTGTCGGCAGAAACCAATTTCCTCGCGATGCGATGGGATGGTTCATTCGAATTTTGGGTTTTGATTTGAGGAAGCTTCAAGGCTGCTTTTGAAGTGACCTCGGTCTTGAGGAGACATGAACTAAAGTAATGGACTTCATTAATCTTCGACCTCAATTTGCAACTAATCATTTGTAAATTTTTTTCTGTTTGAAAGTTTGAAATGAATCCATCCACCTTGGCATGATGGATTGTGATGATGAGCTGTGTGGGAAAACCGTCTGTGTGTTGCAGTTACGTTTACAGCCATTTTCCACAGAAGTGAACATTTGACAAATAGATATTTTTGTTATAAAGGGGCACACTTTTAGAAACTAGGCCCTTTTTCTCTGTTATTGTTTACATTTTTGGGCAAAATGATGATGATCCTTGTACTGTTGTAGAACTGAAGGAAATGATCCCAGGGGGCACTTAAGAGTTTTTCATATGGGGGTCAGTCAAAGAAAGTTTTCAGAAACTGAAAATATAAAAATCTGACAATTTTGACCCTAAAATATCCGACTTCTCTGATATACAGGATTGTAGGGGTTTTTGTTATTCAATTCAATTAATGATCTTTGACATCATGTTATTCAAAAGCAAATGTCCAAAACGTTTTTGATGATTGATTTACTTGCACCTAAAAGTATCAAATTTTTGAAAAAACTTTGCCCAAAAATATTCACCACCCCTTGGCTAAAAGTCCCATCAAATACATTGATTGATTGATTTGAATTTCAGAAGGGTTGCCCTTCAGCAGAAGCTGTTTTTCAAGGGGTCCTCCAATAAAAACATTAATTATGGATTCTTACAGATAATGTGAGGATAATATATTATTTCCTTTCACCAGCGGTTATCGCCAATGATCTTAGTAGATCCCGTGTGTTGTATGCTAAATAACAACACAAAGAAAAATGTGTAAGTGTGTTTAAAATAATGGTTTAAAACAAGAAGGTATGAAATTACCAAAATATAATATATTATTTGCAGGATAGGATTACTGAAGATGTCGGATAACGGTGGAAATTACACTGAGAAGGAGGCGTTGAGGAAACTGTTTGCTGGTGGTTTGGATAGAAACACAACTGATGAGACATTCAGACAACATTTTGAACAATTTGGCACAATTGTAGATTTGGTTATCATCAGAGAAAAACAAAGTCAACAGTCGAAAGGATTTGGCTTTGTTACATATGATTCTTCACTTGCTGTCAAAGCAGCCCTTGATGGTAGACCACACATCATTGATGAGCGCACCGTAGAGGTGAAAAGAGCAATTCCAAGAGAAGACAACACAGCAACAGCACATCAACGTACCAAGAAACTCTTCCTCGGTGGACTCCCATCTAATGTCACAGAAGATGACATCATAAACTTTCTGCATGAAAGTTACGAAGGCCATGGTACAGTAGAGAAATGTGACTTGATTAGAAACAAGGAAACAAATGAGATAAGAGGCTTTGCATTTATTGAGCTGAGCTCTGAAGATATGGCAGATGTTGTAATAATCACAGACCCCAAGCCAACAGTTTGTGGAAAGAAGATTGAAATAAAGAAATGCGAAGAGAGGGGTGCAGGTAATATATCATTTCATAATTTACCAAAGAAATTTCAATGGGGAGAAATTGCTTGAACAAAGACTTAAAAACTAGAGTGTTGAATTTTTTCACAAAAAGTCCTTTCAATATCGTATTTGTACAAAGTTCCAATTTTTGTTTCTTATATTTTTCCCACCAACATGTTTTGATTGCTTCAAGAAACAAAATGGCCATTTGTTGTTAAACATGGTGGAGCAAATCAGTCACAAGACAATGTTTTTTGGTGGTAGCATACATTTAAAGGGAAAATGCCTTCGCAAGTGTACAGGAAGATAAAATATGGGGGTCTGTCCGATAAAAACTCCATTGTTTACCAAAAAATTTGCAAGACTAAGCATGGATTTTGCCCAAAAAAAGCTGATTGTTGTAAATTTTTTCCAATCTTGCGGGGCTACTCCCCTCTCAGCCCCCTTGGCTCATACACTTATTAGTCTCCTGTTTTAAAAATTCATCANGGTGGTGGTCGTGGAGGTGGCAGAGGGGGTGGACGTGGAGGACGTGGTGGTAATTCATATGGTGGTGATAGAGGTGACAACCAATCAGGTGGTGGATATTGGGGTGGTGTTGGTAACAGCAGTGGATATGGGGCTGGAGGTGGCTTCCAAGGTGGAATGTATGGGGCAGGAGGTTATGGAAATGACTATGCAGCTGCTTTCAATAATTATGGAAACTATGGAGGCTCATATGGATATGAGCAGCCAGCTTATCAGCAACCTTTTGGTGGACAAGGAGCAGCACGAGGTGGCAGGGGAGGAAGATACCGTCCATATTAATATGGTACGTATATTAGCATGGGAGGAGCCATCAGTGGCAGTCGCTTTCAGGAGAGGCGTGCAGCCTTCCCAGTGTCTGATATACTGATTTTCTGTTTCAATACAGTGAGAAAATCAGTGGTGGACACTTTGCCAAACATTGGCTTTTTCTATTGTTTTTTAGCAATAACGTTTTTTTTACCCAAAATTGGGGGTCAACCGCACAAAATATTGTGTTTTTGAAACAATCCCTCCTCCCTAAATATTCAAAAAAGTGTCTACCATTGGAACGGATTATCCTTGCAGGTTTGGACCAGTTGTTTCATCATGGCATTGACAATGGAGAGCAACTGCACCGTAATTGTCTGGATGTGATGAATCACTGAGTTGTCTCAAAGTTCCATAAAAATGCCTCCAACCAGCTCTGCTCCAATAACAAATGCCTAAAATGTTGTCTTTTTGCCCCTATACCAGACTGCCAGCTTTTCTGTTTGCATGTGAGGTCTCATACGCACATTTTTCAGCCACCAACACACACTCGATTCTCAGGCACACAATTTGATAGTAGTTGGAAACTTACAGTCGCGGTCCTATAATCATTGCCCTACAAGGACGAGCCAAGTGCACAATTTGTCCAGAGACATGTGCACAGTTTCACTAAAAAGAACTTGCATGACAGTAAACAACGTTAGCAGTCTGGCCTCTGTATGATTTGAGGTCCCCCGTCACGTTCCTTTTCTTACATGATAGGATTTTGCTGTGTTTTGAATATGATAACATTTATAATCTTTCCAGCTTTCAGATTGTTCATATTTGTAACTTGCATCCTGTTGGGCAGTTGATGCATGACAAAGTGTTTGTTCTAGGACAGAATTTTATATCATTCATTGATTATATATATACTATTTTTTATTTCCTAGCAAGTGACACGTTCTTTTATATTCTTTTACTAGGTGGCTTACTGTAGGTGGCTTAAGTGGCTTAGGTGTTTACATGATCAATTAAAGCAGAAATACTAACAGACAAGAAAGTACAGGCAGGACTAGACGTATTTTACCAGCACATTGCTCTAGAAGTATTAACTGCAATTAGCCGAAGGGACTAGGATAGTCAGCGATAGAGGCTATGAACTAGATCAAGAACCAATCAACCTTGGCAGGCTAGCTAAGCAAGGAGGAGATAAGTCCTAACTTATTTGCTACAACTATGTCAAACTTTGCTTCTTTATTATATCTAACTTGTATCATAGTGATCTTAGACATTGAGGAAAAAGTTTGGTTTTATTCACTAGAGTCTATCCTACCATTATATTGTTAGTGTGGAGAATTTCTTTATCTTATAAAAGGGAGACCGCTTAGTCTTAGAATGTTCCTCTTTATGCAAAGAATGGTCTGTTATAGTTTGCAACATATCTACAATTTGCAACCATTTTTAATTCCTACAGTCAGGAAACTTTTTTTTTTATATCCAGATATAAAATTTACAATGCATGTTACTATCTACTCTACATATTAATACGATACAACACTACAGGGAAAATACCATGAGGACCAAACAGCATGACTACCTCATGGCCATTACATGGAACAAAACAAAAAACACCACTAGGACGACAAACAGAAAGAAAAAATTGAGAAAATAAAATACTTGTAAATTAATTACTATACGCTAAATACAATTAAATTAGATACAATAGACGCTTGCGGTGAAGACTGCGAAAAGGAAGTCTCCAAAACGATCTCCTGCACCCCGCCGAATTAAAATCAATTTGAACGTTGGATTTTGTACAAAATGCAAAGGATTTCCATGGAGACTATGATACCACTACCTTTACCGCAATCGTCCATTTGCACTTAACTACTGCAATAAAAAAATAAAAGGGAATGAGTGGTTACTTGGTGTATAACAAATTAAAAATGATCTCAATCAAACTGATCAGTTTGGTGGATGAAATTTAAAGTCAACTCAAGTATTTTTGTGTTAAGATCAATAGGAAGGTCTATTACCATACAATAAATACTGCATTAGGACCTTATTTGAAAGATTGCTATGTCCAAATTGTCGTAAGATTGCCAAAACTCAAGTGAGAAGATCTCGTCGTTGCATATAAAAAAAGGGCAGAGCAACAAAAAGTGTTCAGTATCTTCAATGCCATTGTTTGGAGGGCACGTTGGGTTTAAAGTATCCCTGAAATTGTGTTTGAATTTATGTAACTTCTCAAGGCCATTTCAGATTATATATTTATTTTACCAAGGAGGTCCTTGCATCGGTCTCTAAGTTTTGGTTATCAGGTCGATTGAAAGTACTAAAGTGATAATGTGAAAAAGTGGTCTCGGAGGGTTTCCTTTTTTAGTATAGAATAATTACAGAGGACGTTATGATTATGATTGATTATGATTGATTGATCCTTGTCCGGAACACTTTGATGTTTGAGTGAAAATAGAAAAAGAGGGTTGTGAAAAGTATGGTTCTTTCGAATGCCAGGATAAGGATGTGTGTTTGCTTTGGGTTTAATAAAAAAGCTAACCAAAGACTTTTAAAAGGGTGGAATTTCAAGCTTGGAAAGTTTAGGGCTCTACACCTTAAAGGCTTTATACACCTTCTAGGGGGTGTCTAAAAATGTAACGGAATTAACGCGAAGAATACAAGTGTGCAAAATACAATTAGACCATTGTCATAACAAACACTGCAAACTAAAGTTCTAAAAAGTAGATAAGGAAGATCATAAGCATGACATGAAATATACCGCCATGTGTTAAGATGTCTTTTGGGTAGCAAGCTGGTACTCTCGGTTTTAATTTTACTGGCTGAAGAGATGGATGCTGCCCATGAGCTTACTGGAAGATAAAATCTGGGGGGCTGCCTGATAAAAAGCCCATTGTTTACCAAATTTTTGCCCGAATTAGGGTGGATTTTTGCCGGAAAAGGCTGATTTTGGTAAATTTCCCCAATGTTGGGGGGGCTACGCCTTTGGTTGCCACATCTTTGAACAGGTAGCTTTTAAAAAAGCTAACTTTTAATAATGATGATAACCCGCTGAACAGAAGGTAATATGTAAGCTTTCTGTGGAAAATGTTTAGTTATCACAGAAGTTCTAAATATTATCACTTTTTTGGATTTTTATTGGAGTCTCAAGCAGAGGATGAGCTGTTTCAAGGCAACAAAAGAGACCACACTTGGTCATGTGGAGAAAGTGACTTGCTTGACAATTTTGCCATCGCCATTACCTTTGTTATTGTTGTTTTGTGAAAGAATGTGTGTTCATGAAAAGCTTTGTCATTCTTGAATTTCGTTCTACCAAGGAAATATCTTTTGAAACCTGAATTTCTGTCATCACGTAGCCATGTAGGAAGCTGTAAAGCCTTTATGGTGCACATATAAGGATGGACACCAAATTTTTATCAGGTGGCGAGCAAAGAATGACTCTGCAAATTGGGGATTGTGCTAAAGGTAGACTTGCCTCAAGTCTATGTCATGAAGTACGTCTGACCGATCCCATTCCCTTCGTTCCTGGATCCAACATTCCGTAAAGGGAAATTTCTCACGCTCTCACCACTTTGTTCCTTTACGGAATGTTGGAATAGCGGATCCGGGAACTATGGGAAAGGGAGCGGACAGACGGACCTCATGAAATAGAAATGGGGCAAGTCTACGCTAAAGGTAGCATCGGGGAAATTTTAGCAAGCGAGAAAGAAATGAATCTGGGGAGGGAGGAATCCATGGGATGGGGAGAGGATATTGTGGAAGAGAAGGGCAGTGAAAGGAACGCCACTAGCCTGCGCGCAGACTCCACTGGTTGCGTAGATGTAACTTTAACAAAACTTATGTGTAACCAGTTGAGTCTGCTCGCAGGCTAGAATGGCACATGATTTCTCCTCCGTAACGTCCCTCTACACTGTTCCCCACCCCAGCGGCGCTGCTTTCATTCACTGAAGCATGTTTGTTCAAACTGCTTGTTTTTTAGACTTCTCTACTGTAGATGTTCATTACGTAAGTGAAACTACCAACTGAATCTGCGTTTATAAACAGGATCATATGGAAAATGAGTTGTTTATGGGCCATTGAACATTATTGGTATGCATTTGAGGGGCTCTGAAAACATTTTTAAGGGCCACGATTTTTTTGCCAAATTTACGAAAATCCTCTACCCCCTCCTGGTAGATACTTTATGAGTGGTACGTTATGAGTTGTCCCTTAGTGAGTGGTACGTATTGAGCATTTGAAACAAACAGGCAAATTACGGAACAGCACTTAGGGTGTGTTTGATTGGTAATTCCAAACCTACCGAATTCTGAAAACAGTAGACATCGCAGGGAAGGAAATAAATTTCCCAATTAAACACAACAATCTTTAAAACACCCCCCAGTAACGACCCCGCTGAAACGCTTCCCCGCCAGGGTGGAATGACGACCCGCCAACAAAATTTGTTTCCCCGCCAAGTTTGAGTTCTAAAGTTTCCCCCGCCTTGTTTCTGTTGTTTTCCCCGCTAAAATTCTTATTTCCCCGTCGAGAAATTCCATCAAGGTAATAAATTTTTGACGGTGGGTTTGTTGTTTACAACACGCACGTTAAATTAACGATAAAACACAGGCTATACTGTACAATGCACTCTGCTGCAACATCCGAACATAAAATTTAGCCCGTTGAGCCTTAAACATTGCTTGACTGAAATGTATTTACTAGCATAAGACGTTTACCGCAACTCTGGTATTTAATTAAAGTTCACAATTCTAGGGATTACCAGTAGCGTAGCCAGGAGGGCAAGAGGGGGCCGTCGCCCCCCAATGGTCAAAAAGTTGGTGTCTGAGAAAAGCCCAAATCAGCAATAAAATCGGCACCTCAGGGGGGTCAATGAAATTTCTGGCAAAATTAATAATCCTGTAAGGGAAATGTCATATCTTTCGTTATCAAACTTTTGAAATATTACAGCACTAAAAATGAAGATCATGAATGTCTCCTCACGTTGTCCTGATTATCGAAATTTTTATCGCCAAATAGCCAATCATGAGGACTCTTCTCCTTCTCATTTTAGGATGGTTTCTCCAAAAAGGGGCGTTTTCCGACGTTCTGAAGGGCGTGGCCCAAAAAAATTTTCCGGGGGCAAGCTCCCGGACCCACAATTTTTGCTCGCTTC
>REGM01000008.1:2239918-2257249 GCA_004194415.1 Aurelia aurita | reverse complement strand
TTATATACAAAAATGAGGAAACAATAGCAACGCCTTAAAAGTTCATATAAGGGAAACATACGATAACATAAGATTGGTAAACGCCTAAAAATGTTCATAAAAGGACAACGTAAGATTCGACAGCGCCTAAAAATCAATCACATATGGTCATTAATTAAAATACACGAATCACATCTACTCTACAAAATATTGAGCGTTAGTATCGTCCGAAAAGCTCGATGGTTCGAGTCCGTATTTGGTCTTTACTTTGTTCTTCGTTCGATAGCCATCAATCAACATCAACCATCAATGTCACGACACAGAAGTCCAAATAGTGACACGTGAATCATGGCTATCTCGCCATGGAAAGTACAAATCTGGCATTGCAAACGACGATAAGTATCACGTGTACGAATAACTTGTACACGTCATAAAATGCACAGCCTACATCACGTGTTCATAAAAGTAGGGAAGCCAAGGTATTACAACAGTATGGCAAGCGAAATGCACAAGAATTCGAAAAACCTAGTTTCTCGCCGAAAAACCCACTTTTTCGATCGAAAAACTAGGTTTATCACTGAAAAAGTAGGTTTTTCAACCGACAAAGTGATTTCGCTTGCCAAACGCGTTGGGCCCGTTCCTTATAAAAATGTGACTTTTAAAAAAAAGGCCCTTGTTTTCGCCCCAAGCCAAGGCCTAGCCCCGGTAACCAAATCTTGTAGAGTGCCCACATCCGGGCTCGTGTGGTTTTGAAATTCCCAAAGCCTCGAATTTTCTAATTTTTGATCAACGAAGAAAATTGTACTAGTATATCAAAAATATTCCTAGGGATTTCCATAATACCTTCCTAGCCTCACTGCATAAGGCCCTTAACTTACGCTCATCTAATTGAATTGAATTGCTGTTGTTGTTGTCGCTGCAGTGAGTAGTTGTAGCGTTATCAGTTCAGTCAAAGAGCGAAACTACGACATGTATTGAGTCTAATACCTTCCCGCGCTTTGAGGTTTATTTTAGACAGCAGTATACTTACTACATCTGCCCATGGCTGTGTCTCGATTCTCAGCCCAACAAATATGTATATACGACAAGAATATTAATTCAATTCAACAGAAAGTACAAATATCGTAGTAAGACTAGGGCGGCACCAAAACGATTAAATTTCTGCAAAGCCTCGAAGCTATTCTGATCTTCATCCAAGATGGCGACGGAGGAATACCGGCCTATCAAACTCGCTGTTTCGGACAGGGATATCAAGCTCTTAGAGACTGTCGAAGACATCCAAAATCGTCGTGAAGAAGTCCTTAAAAGGTACACTGACTTTAAAAGCGCTACTGAGAACAGGAGAAAGCGTCTTGAAGATGCAAGAAGGTACTTTCAATTCAAGAGAGATGCAGATGAAGTCGAAGCTTGGATCCGCGAAAGGCTCCGAATTGCCTCAGAAGAGTCGTATAAAGACCCAACTAATTTGCAGGTACGTTGTAGGATAATAATTGTATTTCCTCGTCGACTTTTTAGTCAAATATATATCTCTGAATTGCCAAAAATGAAGCTAGATCATGCGTAGAATAGAAGGGTGTTTTATTATAGGCCAGTACTCCTCTTCAGGACAAAACAAATTACCTATCCTTCGGAATGAAAAAAGAGTTGGGTTGCGAAGACTCAACCTGTCCAAATGAAATTGCAGCTACATTATACGTGTCCAAAATTATAGATCACAAGGCGACTGTCTCAAAAATGTTTGGTTAGTGTCATTTTGAAAGATGTTTGGTACTTAGTTTTGATAGAACAGCTGATGTGAGCAGCTGTGCATTGATCTTACAGTAACTCTTGGGTGTTGGCTAGCCATGCAGAAATGGATAGCAGACTTAATATTGTTTTAAAACTGCACATCACAGTTGTAGCACAGAACATCAATTTAACAAGGGGTGGCAGTGGCACAAATCAATTTTCACAATGAATAATAATCCAACTATGTCACTAGGACAATCACCTCCCTAAAATTAAGAATCCATTACAAATTTTACATTACAAATTATGGATTACACTCCCTACAAACCTCTCTACAATACAGTAAAAAACCCGCATATAAGAACCTACAATTTTGCAAGTCAGCTTGGGTTCTTAAACAATAAATACAGTGGATTGGTTCTTATAAAATGGTAGTTTAATTGGACAATTTCAGCCTGCAGGTTCTTAATCCATTGGGTTCTTATACTCGGGTTTTACTGTACTACAGGATGATACCACTACAGTTACATGGCCATTACGTGAAAAACTCAAAACCTACACGCAAATACTGCAAGCAATTGAATATTCAAAATGTAAACAAAGTTTACAAAAAGTGACTTAGTGGTTGGATGTTAAAAATTCTTCCCAGGGAAGCAGGCTCTGATTTTCTGGAATAAAATAATGTGAGCAATATATCAGAACAGATTTTGAAAGATATCTTCAGATATTTCTCCCAAGAAAACCTGAAATGGGAATGGAGCCCCTTCTAAAGACTTAAATTTTTTNTTGCAAGTCAGCTTGGGTTCTTAAACAATAAATACAGTGGATTGGTTCTTATAAAATGGTAGTTTAATTGGACAATTTCAGCCTGCAGGTTCTTAATCCATTGGGTTCTTATACTCGGGTTTTACTGTACTACAGGATGATACCACTACAGTTACATGGCCATTACGTGAAAAACTCAAAACCTACACGCAAATACTGCAAGCAATTGAATATTCAAAATGTAAACAAAGTTTACAAAAAGTGACTTAGTGGTTGGATGTTAAAAATTCTTCCCAGGGAAGCAGGCTCTGATTTTCTGGAATAAAATAATGTGAGCAATATATCAGAACAGATTTTGAAAGATATCTTCAGATATTTCTCCCAAGAAAACCTGAAATGGGAATGGAGCCCCTTCTAAAGACTTAAATTTTTTAAAAGAGAAGACTTGCTTGAAGATACACAGAGGTCTGAACAACTTTGTGCATACTGTATCAATACGCATATAAGGGCATGCATGTTTAACTAAATATCTTGGCGTTTTCCATCCTTCCAAATTAATTTGTATAAAGCTTGCATATTTTCAAGGAGCAGAAAAATCTAAAACTATCCCATTTAAGTCAACATTGGCCACAGGCCATGAACAACATACAGTAGCCAAAGAAACAATGCTGTGTCCGAGTGTTTTTCTTTGTTCTATTTATAGGCAAGCCTATTTACCATGATTGCATATTCCCTGGACATATGTTACATATGTTATTGGTGAAGCTGGAACAAAGACAGCTTTTGTTCTTGTGTTTTCTTACTATATATACTATATAGAAGAAATTCAGCCTCATTCTGACATCCAGTTATAACTGCTGTTTTCTTTCCATCCACCAATTATATGCAGGACACATGCCATTAAAAGTTGAAGCAAATGGATACCCGAACTGTATTAGCTAGTATATACATATTATAAAGATATTTTGTCTTGTTTTTAAAGGTGAAACTTCAGAAACATGCTGCATTTGAAGCAGAAATCCAAGCAAATAAATACATGCTTGATGGAATTGATGAAAGTGGACTGGCAATGGTCAATGATGACCATGAGAAATCAGATTATGTTCAGGTAAGCTTTCGAGATTCTTTTTTTTAGTAACATTAAAGCCTTGATGGCATATTGGGTGTCCCAAAATGATGTATTGGACCTTTTAAACTAAGCAGCCTCATTTTGGATCTTTTCAAAATTTCTTCAAATTGCTTCATATGAAATTTCTGACCTCAGTTTCAGATTCAGCTCCCAAATTTTAGTGTAGTTACAAATTTTCATCATCCTAGTGTTATCGACTTTTATTTTATGACGATAATAAGTTTGAAAATTTATAAGGGATTTGACCGTGAATAACGACTGAGGGTGTAAGGTTACACCCTGAACGATTTTAATGGCCAAATCCCTTATAAATGTTCAAATTCATTATCGTCATAAAATCAAAATGGTTTGATTTTGATTTGATTTTATAATATTTATACAGGGTAAAAACATTCAGTTTACGCTGTTTTACAATGTACCCTGTTAAAAACTTACAAAAGAAAACATTATCTAAGTTTTACAAGTAATCTAAAATGACACTAAAATATATATCATCATCAACAACTAATTACAAAGTATATAAAAAGCCGTAGATATAATTATTTGACACGATAAATACGAAAGAGAGAATCACTTAAATCTTAGGTTTGCTATGCTTTTTTTTTAAGTTTTCAATGTTGGGGACAATTTTGTATCCAAGCTCAGATGATTCCACATTGTTGCACCTTTATATGAGAAGCATTTTTGGCCATAAGCAGATTTTCGCATGGGAATTTCTAAATCTGTTCTAGTATTGCGTAATTCTCTCTTACATGTATCCGAGAGTCTTGAGAACATTTCCGTAAGGTAAGTGGGAGCCAGATCATTTATAGATTTCGGCAACCTTAGCATACATCTTAGCAACTGGTCGCATGAACTGAGCTGCATCCCTTTTTCTTTTTGTTTTCTCTGTTCTTGTTCTTGTTTTCATTGTCTTGTGTAGTCTTTGTTTTTGTTTTGGGTCTAAATGTCGGCTGCAGGGGAGATGTGCGAGTTCACACCCCGGGGAGTTTCGTTCAAGTAATTTTGTAGTTTTCTTGTGTAGTAATCCTAGATTGTAGCTTTGTATTCTTGTAGTTTTGTAGTTTTTGATGATGATATTAAAAAAAAAGAAGAAACATTTCCAGGAGGGTACCCAAAGTATGCTTCTCTGGAGGGATGATACAGATAATTTCTTTTCTTTTATAAGATGGGAATTTAAATATTTATTGGGCATGTTTTAAAAGAAATTTTGGAAGTTATGTGTATTACAATTTTTGTAAATTACATTTCAGCAAGTGTCTTCATAATACTTTTTGTGTAAAACAGCACTTTATAGGAAGATTAACGTTTTGTTTTTTGTCCATAGGAAAGGATTGATGAACTCCATCGTCTTTGGGAGTTATTGCTGGAGAAGTCAGCTGAGAAACAAAGAATGCTCATTTTCACTCAAAGAAGAGTTATATTTGTCATGGAAGTTGATGAGATCATTTCATGGATTACAGAGAAGGTAAATAAAATTTTTGCCTACTTTATCAGTTCATTAGTTTTGAATGTTACGAATGATTAAATGCAAGACAATGGATAATGGATAGTTGTAACTTTTTCTAGCAGATAGAATTTCAAAAATATTATACTAAAACTTTCAATTTGTTTCAAATTTCTTCCTCATCATTAATTGTTCTGGCAATTACTAGAATTCAATTGTACGTGTTTACTGGAAAATTAAACATAGATATGTTGTAATAACTGAAGCAAAATTTATGCCTTATCCTTTCTACTGTAGAAGTATAGTTATATCCCCTGTTCACAATCTGTCTAAATTAAGTTTAAATATAGTTGCAGAATTTTATCAGATGTGATTTTTGTGCAAAATCTATGAAAATGTAGACTTTAAAAAATTGTTTTTTTCTGAAATTCTTCATCATTTTCTGTCAAAAATTTCTCATTGTTTGTTGCTGTGTAGCGCATACACAGTAGTTATTTAGATGGGATCAATAAATTGGAACCACTTTCTGAGCAGCACTTACTTTACTTTATTAACAGCACATTAATGATGGTTTGGTATTTTAAAGGGTTAATAACAAATGTTAAATAGATGCAATACAAGTTTGGTCTACAATCTACAATGATACTCTCCAAAAAGGCTCAGCCCATCACGGAGATACAGTACAGGCCTTGCGCACATTAACATGGCAAGAATTCTTAAGAATTTTCAAGAATTCTTCACATTATGATAAAAATTATTGAGCTATATGAAAGACTGTAAATTTTTATACACAACAATTCTTAAGAAGCTCAAAACATTCTTAAGACTTCCTAGGCAGGAAAACCATGCCAATGTGCTCAAGGCCTGTACTGTACACGTTAATTACATTTACATTACATTTACATTACCTAACTTACATTTAATTGCATATGTTATGTTAAAAAAGATTAGTAATTGGTTTAAGGGCACTAGGTCAATAAATTTTTCTGGGCTGCATGACAATACATACATACTACAGTTATGCATACGTAATTTGCAATTTCAGGTATCAAGAAAAGTATTCCAAGCCCCTTATTATTGACCTAATGACCTTAGCCCAAAAATATTTTTTTTTTTCTAATTGCATTGTTTGTTGATGTTTTCTTTTCAGGAAAATCTGTGTAAAACTCAAGAGCAGATCAGAGACCTTGAACATGTTGAAGTTGTGCAGAAGAAGTTTGATGATTTTCAAAAAGAGATTGCAGCAAATGAATCAAGAATTACAGAAGCGAATGAAACTGTAACTCAGCTTGAAGATGACAGTCACCCAGATATTGACGTAATTCATGAGAAACAACAAGAACTGAATGACGCATGGAACAGTCTGCAGGCTACGTCACAGAAGAGAAAAGAAGACCTGAACACTGCTTATGAGATCCACCATTTCTATCGCGAAGCTGACGAAACTATTGGATGGGTCGCTGAAAAACAAACAAAGTTGTCAACAGATGATGTTGGGAGGGATCTCGCTGGTGTGACAGCCTTGGAGAGGAAGCATGAAGTTCTTGAAAGGGATCTTGCTGCTCTTTCAAATATGGTAATATTTCGGTTGTTCAGCAATTTTTTAAGGCGATACACCACTTCGACAAACGGCTGCCATTATGCAGGCCTTGCAAAGAGAGGTACCAAAGCTTGATCAAGCACCTCGACACGCACCTGGAAAGTTTAGGAGCTTGATAAAGTTTGATAATCTTCTTGTACAGTGAGTGTGCAAGTAAATTTCACTACAAAGAGATTCTGATTATATTTGGCCTGTGCTGGTCATTTTTTGCAGTCTTTTTTGCTGTGTCATATATTGATGATAATTTCTTGGTGTTCAGGGATTAATTTTTTCCCCAACTGCTCAGTCAAGCACCTGGAATTGTTAAGGTGCTCTGTTTTTCAAGAACTTGTATTTTTCTTCCTCACAAGGCTAGCCATCAGAAATTTTTGACTCCAGATTTGAATTCAGCGCTCAAAATATAGTCTAGCCACAAGGTTTCATGTTTCTAGTCCTCGTTCAGTTGAGTTTACGCTGATCTGAAGATCTAGGTACTAGTTCAGGAAGTTTACCCGGGAACCAGACCTCATTAATGTTTGCGAGCGCTCGAGAGCCGCTCGCAGGCACAAAATATAATTACACATTAGTTGCTGGTATCTATAATGTATTCAGAGTGCTTTGATTGCAGGCACATTTTTCTCAACCGTTTGCTCGCAGGCACAGAATATTTTTAATGAGGCCTGCCGGAAACCATTTTTGCAGCTAAATCCCTTATATTATCATCGTAGAATCAATATAACAAAGACTAGAAACACGAAACTTTGCAGCTAGGCCATATATTGAGTGCTGAGTCCGAATCCGAAGTAAAATTTCGTACGTTGAAATTTATAAAACATTTGATAGCGACAGCCGTTCATCGAAGTGGTGCAGTCAGTCAGTCAGTTATTTATTTATTTTAAGTGGGCTGTCAGGATTTTATAGTTACTTAAAGCTAATTTAGGCCCACTATGCATGCCGCATCCAGGCATGGAACCCCTAGTTTAATGTCCCTTCCGAAGGACGGCGAAGTGAGTTGCGAGGTCAGTCCCCGGGTCAGGCCTCCGAGGTCACCCATCCGGAGTTTGACCTCACTCGACCGAGCTTAGCTTCAGTCACCTGATGAAAACTGTATGAGCCGCTCGGCCACTCACCCCATAAGATCTACTGGCAAAGTATTTGGATTTCAAAATATTGCATTCCTATTTTTCATATGGAAATGTGCACCAAGGATCTATATGCCAAGAAGGATTAGATTAAATTCTCTATTGATGTGGGCCCGGTTGTTCAAAACTGGTATTAGGCCAGCACCGGATTAGGACTATGCAAACGGCTACAGAATTATGCTTTTAATCCAAGATTTGTCCTAATCGTGGTTTGAACAACCGGGCCGTGGTCTTTAAATTAAAATGATTTTTCATTTTTTTAATGATCATGTCAATAGAGAAGGTGATGAGATGAATGAAGGTTTAATGTCCCTTCCGAAGGACGGTGAAATGAGTTGTTTAGTCAGGCATCTGGAAGGTCGCCCATCCAAATTTTGACCTCACTCGACCAAGCTTTACTTAGGTTACCTAACGGAAACTGTATAAACCGCTCTGCCATTCACCCCACACAAACACATGGCAATGGGTAGCTTTATTTTAAATTATACTTGAAAGGTTCTATCTTGCGGAAAGTCGACTACGATTACGAAAAAGTCTAGTCAAGTTCCTTGCCGCCATCTTTAGCATAATCGCTTATCGTTGTTTTTGTAGGTTCAAGGTTTGAATGATGATGGTTCGAAACTGAAAGAGAAATACCCTGAGTTTGAGGAACCAATCACAGCAAAGCAAGCTGAATTAAATGAGCATTGGGATCAGCTTTCAAAGAGGGTAAGCCTCTATTTAAAACAGTTTAATTTACTCTGTTGCATTTAGGGTTAATTTACTCTATTGAGTTTTTGACCGCACACATAAACATCCTCGTTGGATCCTCCACAAAGACTATGATTCTTCCTTTGAAACATTGCGCACTTGATATGGCAGCTTTAGTATACATTTTAAAAACTGGCAGAAATTAACGACAGAAATTTACAAGTCCTGGATCACCTTAATCCATCGCTTGTATGGGAATTTCTTGAAAAAAAAAACATGTAACTTATAATCTAAGAATGCAAAATCTATGCAAACTGCCACAAATAAAGACACTGGGCTTTGGACAAGAATCACTGCTTTTAGAGGTAGTTTACTTGGGACGCCCTTGATGACAGTGTCAAAACAGAGCTAGCACTTTCGGCTCTCTAAAAGAGGAGCAAACACTGGGCTGGAGACTAAGGCACCTGCAAAATATGCTGATAATTATTTTTGTATAAAGTATATATCTATTTTTTGTTTGTAAATAGTTGGTTTGAATTAGTATGTTGTTATTGCCACTGTAAATACCAACTTTAAATATGGATACAATGAGAAATGAGGAATGAAATGAGGGAAAAAAATGGGTTGAAATTTTTTTATAAGTGTTGTCCTGGAACCATGCTGTTGATGCCCACAATTTATAAGGGTAATATGGGGCAAAATCGTTCGTTGACAAATTCATAAATTTCACTGTTATTGTGTTTTAGGTGAAGAAAATCATTTTCCTACATGAACAAAGACAGTTTTATTTTTTGAAAAAACCGCAAAAAGTCAATTGACCCATTTCGCCCAACTCGGACCCATTTCGCCCCGTTCCACCCTAAGATCTTGCTATACACTATGTAATCAGTATTTATGAAGATTCTTTGCGGATGATAGAAATGCCAAAATATCCCTATCCAGCTGTTAGAACACCACCCTTTTGAGACCCTCGATCTTTGAACGACCCAAATCTTTAATAAACCATTCTCTCTTCTAATCCTGTTTTTAGAGACCCAATTCAATTCAATTCAACCCAATAATTGAAAGCTAATAGAAGCATACGATTTCATTTGTGATTGTACTGTATACAGTAATTTATGATAGATATCATATATTGCCTAGAATTTAAACGACTAAATAGCATAACCTTTCTTCGGTAGTAACGAAATATAGTACGATAAAACTACTGCTACTACTTCTACTACTGATGAAGGGTATGCCTGAAATGTTTCGTCGTGTAAATTTTATGATTGTATACAGTAAGTTATGATAGATAAAATAAATTGCCTAGAATGTAAACGACTAAATGTTCTGAGCATAACGCTGCTTCAGTAGTAACGAAATGTAGTACGATAAAACTACTGCTACTACTACTTATGAAAGGCNTTATTATTATTATCTATTTATTTAAAGTTGGCTTTTCTGATTAAAATAGCTAAAAGCTAATTAAGGCCAACTAAACTAAATGAAACTATAATTTACAATGAATAACCTAAAAAGTAAATTAATCTAAAAATCCCAAATCTCTAATAAAAACTTTACACAATCTGCAGGTGCATGAATCGCCATTCCATTGTTTTATTTTCCGTTTAAATTCTTGAATTGTGCTACAGTCTTTCAAAAAACTTGGAAGTGAAGACCATAAAAGGCAGCCTCTATACTGAATATTTTCTGTACCATATGTTGTTGTCCTTACTTTTGGCAGCTGCAAATGATTTACATTACGCAGACTATAATAGCTATCTTTTTCTGCAAAAATATCTTTCATAAAAGTTGGGTTGAGATCGTTCTTTGTTTTGAAAATCTCTATCATAAGCAACTGCAGATTGCGTTTATGCGTGGTTACAGAATTATTCACACTATTTACAAAATCATTTCCACTATCTTTGCATACAATTCGCAATGCTCTTTCACGAATTTTGTTTACCTTAGAATTGATCGTCCTGTCATGGAACATCCATACAAGCGGACAGTAATTGAATTGCGATTTGATGAATGCATCCATCAGCAATTTTAATTGGACAGGGTCCGTATAACGAGAGAGGCGAGCAAGTGCATGCAATTTTTGGTTTGCCTTTTTGCATAAATTTTCGACATGTTTCGTGAAACTTAATCTTTTATCAAAAGTGACTCCCAAAAGCTTTTCATAATCACTTTCTTTAATGGTGGAGTTACCAATGGTGACTACTGAGTCTTTACATTTGTTACCAAATATCAGAAGGTGACATTTGTCTTCGTTAAGTTTCATGTAATTCTCTGAAAACCATTTCGCAAGTACTGAACTGTCTATTTCTAATCTGTTAATTATAGTATTGAGATCTGAATTGCATGCAAAAATAGTGGTGTCGTCAGCATAGTTACAAATGTTAGTATTATTTACAAAGAAGAATATGTCATTTATGAAGACATTGAATAAAAGAGGCCCTAGAACTGATCCTTGCGGTACCCCTATCGTAACATCTCTCCAACTACTATATGAGCTGTTTATTTTGACTCTTTGTTTCCTCTTTGATAAATAGCTAAAACGATAATAACCCACCACATTTAAGATAATAACCCACCCCCTTTTACACGCATCCACCACATTTAAGATAATATACAACCCCTACTAAGCCCATCCACCCACCACATGTACGATAATATACCGCCCCGTTATCGCGCATCCACCACAAAAGTCGAGTACGATTACGGAAAACTCTAGTCAAGTTCCTTGCCGCCATCTTTAGCGTAATCGTTTATCGTTGTTTTTCGTAGGTTCAAGGTTTGAATGATGATGGTTCGAAATTGAAAGAGAAATATCCTGAGTTTGAGGAACCAATCACAGCAAAGCAAGCTGAATTAAATGAGCATTGGGATCAGCTTTCAAAGAGGGTAAGCCTCTATTTGAAACAGTTTAATTTACTCTGTTTTATTTTTTGAAAAAACCGCAAAAAATCAATTGACCCAATTCCCCCAACTCCGACCCACCCCCCCACCCCACCCTAAGATCCCGCAATATACTTTGTAATCAGTATTATGAAGATTCTTTGCGGATGATAGAAATGCCAAAATATCCCTATCCAGCTGTTAGAACACCACCCTTTTGAGACCCTCAATCTTTGAACGACCCAAATCTTTAATAAACCATTTTCTCTTCTAATCCTGTTTTTAGAGACCCAATTCAATTCAATTCAACCCAATAATTGAAAGCTAATAAAAGCATACGATTTATTTTGTGATTGTATACAGTAATTTATGATAGATATCATATATTGCCTAGAATTTAAACGACTAAATAGCATAACCTTTCTTTGGTAGTAACGAAATATAGTACGATAAAACTACTGCTACTACTTCTACTACTGATGAAGGGTTATGCCTGAAATGTTTGGTCCTGTAAATTTTATGATTGTATACAATAAGTTATGATAGATAAAATAAATTGCATTGAATGTAAACGACTAAATGTTCTGAGCATAACGCTGCTTCAGTAGTAACGAAATGTAGTACGATAAAACTACTGCTACTACTACTTATGAAGGGCTATGCCTGAAATGCTTCGTCGTATAAATTCTAGGCTATATATTTTATCTATCGTTCTATCGAATCTAAGTTCATAAACTTATAGTATACATTGAAGAATTATAGCCACACATACCTACACACAACAGATAATTGCTGCGAAGCAGCATTATATTCTTATTCAATGCTAGCGATTTGGACTCTGTCTGTGTGTTTGTGTGTGTGTGTGTGTGTTTTCAACAATTTTTTGCAGACCTTGTTGTGGCTGTCAAATGATATCCCTGCGGGTCAACACAGAAATTAGCGCATGCGCAGTATTGAAAGTATGATAATAACATCTTATTGTTGCATAGCAAATACAGCATTATTATATGCATAGTCAATTGACTTAATCAAAGGGCAATATACCAACCAATTTGTCATGCAAATATATCTATTTTTGGAGTTTCATGAGTTCAGGACTTTAGAGGATTCTTACATGAGGACATTGCCTACACCACAAGTTGCTATAGACCACAATCTTAAACATTTTAGCGAACAGTTTTGTGAGTAAACCCAGTACGCAGCACTCTCTGACTATTGTTATTTCTAGTAGATATATTTAATCGTTTATGATTGTTTTTTTTCAGGCTGGTGAAAGAAAAGCTCATTTGCACGACTCATATTTGTATCAGAAATTTCTTGCTGAGTACAGGTAAAAAAATATTGACTCAGTTATGTAGGAAAACACTTTAAAAGGCAGCGTTTCTTTACTTGCCACCCAGCATGATCCAACAGGCGACACAAATTTTCAGAAATTCTCCAATTTATATGCGGCAAATTAGAGGAAGAGGTAGATGAATAATAAGTTTTGTCATTACCATGAAAACATACCTTGCGTTTAATAGGAGATTGCTATGGTGTCTTTTTATGTCGCTGGCTGCTTGCTCCCAACGCATTCAGTTGAGCAAAAGAAGTAGCAGTCGTACTTGAAAAAACTCTGGCTTCCTATGAAGCTGCATCAGTATTTCAAATTTTCTTGCCTTTGTCGCTGGTGTGGATGAAGGTGAAGGTGAAGCTGCGTTTTTAGCACCAAGCTCTGGGATCGCAGAAGTAGAGAGGACCTAATCGAGTCCGCGACCCCTTGTCATGATGCTTAAATGGTGGGCTCTACCTGGGATCAAACCCTGTCCGCCTGACTGTTCTGGCTGCAAAGTCAGAGGATTATTACACCACTGCACCACAACACCTTAAAATGTGGCAGTAATTGTCTCCTTTCCTCTCTCACGTGACTCCAATTTTCCTTCACTTACATTTCTTTCGACCTCTTCTCTTGCAAAGTCTTTCCTTTCCCTTTCCTTCCTTCCTTCCTTCCTTCCTTTTTTCTCCTTCCTTTTTTCCTTCCTTTTCCCTCTTTCTCTCGTTTTCATTGATACGGAATTTTATTTCCTGCTAGAATCTGAATCTTCCTGCGAGATTTCTTCGCGATTTCGCATATGTTTTCCAGCACTAGTAAATAGTGCTGCCGTTGCCAGAAAGTAAGGTTAGAGGATAGAACCAATGTTGGAGAATGGTTTAAAGGAATTATATTACAATTAACCTCAGAAGTGGCTTGGTTTAGGGACACGAAGACAAGCTATGTTATTGCTGTTCATTGTTGGCTCCTTTAATGTGTTATATTGTTGTGTCTACTTTCAATATGTAGCATTTCAGTTCTTTCTTCATAATTCTTCAAGTTAAATTGAGCGATTGTATATATTCATACAACATGCCACACTACGATGGACCTGCTGTAGATAACCAAAGCAAGGTCAGTAATACTTTCTTTTTGATTAATTTATCTTTGTGTTAACAAGTTTTTCTATTGTTAAGGGACTACGTATCATTTATCAACGAGATGACAGTCTTGATCACATCAGATGAATTGGCTAAAGATGTTGCTGGAGCAAAAGCATTATTGGAGAGACACCAGGAACACAGGGTAGGTTACTTGGCTGGTAGTCAGGCCCGCAGAGAAGGGGGATTAGGGGGAGGGTAGATTGGTTCAGGCCCCGAATTTAGAGTGACCAATGTGATGAGTGAATTTAGAGTGAATTTAGAGTAACCAATGTTATGATCGAGAAAGAGTTCTAAAAAGGGCATTTGTTATGTTTTGTGAGAGTTTGGAGAGTGTTGTGAATAAAATTAACACGAATGGATTTAGCATCAGATGGATTTAGCTTCTAAAAGTTGCTTAACGCTTCCTCAAACACAGGCCCGTCGGAAGTGGGGGGGGCTGGGGGGGGGCTTCGGCCCCCCCAATAATTTGCTGAAGTTTGTTCCTTTTTAGTGAAAAAGGCTGTTAAAAAGTCAAGCTTATGGAAATGAAGACTTTAACTTATTTATACTAGAGGAAGTTATCAGACTTATCAAGCTATCACGTTTCTATAAAAAAACAGCCTATTTCTAAGTGATTTTGAGGTCCTATTTTCAAAATTTCCCGGGAAAGCCTTCAGTTAGTCGCGATTCTTTGCTCCTTTAGATCGCAGATTCTTCATAATAGAGGCGTTTTCCAACGATCTAAAGGGCGTGGTCACAAAAATTTTTCCCGGGGGCAAGCCCCCGGACCCCCATTTTTACTCGCTCCGCTCGCATCTCGTTTCAGCCCCCCCAATATGAATTTCGTTTCGACGGGCCTGAAACATATTAGATTTCTAAAATTTTCGGCCATCCTGATACTAGTTTCTTATAAATGAGCTTTATATATAAAGAAACGTGCAGTCCAAAGCATATCCTCCAAATCTTTAAAAAACATTACACGGATGGTTAATGCATCTTTCTTTTGCATTTATGGCTTGAAAGGAACTTCGGGTACATTGCTATAATCCTATATGTAGCATTTCTATTATCTTGATTATTTTCAGAATTACAGCGGTTTTCTTTTTATTGAAAGAACTCGTGGAAAGTTTTGAAAAAAATTAAAATAATCGTAGATCCTAAATTATAATATGAAAAACGGTACAATCTTCAAGAAAATCATAGTTTATGAAGGTCTATCATATGGCAGTAAGCAGGAATCTATAGCTTGTCTAGTTTATGATTTAGCAATTTGATGACGTCACATTATCAAAACTGGCCCAGCAAAGAAGTAATTCTGAAAATAATCAAGATATCAGAAATGCTACATATAGGATCATAGCAAAGTACTTGAAGTTCCTTTCAAGCCATTAATTCAAACAGAAGATGCATTAACCATCCGTGCAACGTTTTTTTAAAGATGCCAAAGATTTGCAGGCTATGCTGCAGTCTAATAAGAAAAGTTCAAGCTGAGAACTAATAAGCATATGTGTTTGTAAATATTTCAAAACTAACTTCTAACTTTATCACTTTCCTCGTCTTAGGGTTTCATTGAGGCATCTGAAGATGGGTATAACAACACTGTAAATCTTGGCAGGACACTCGTGGATGATGACCATTATGCTAAAGAAGACATCGAAGAAAAGGTAAGGATTGTTATGCTTGAATTTGATTTATTGAAATTTAACAACAATTCCAAAATTGCATCATTTCTGAGGAAGATAACTCACAGGGTAAGTCAATTCATCTTGAAAAAAGCTAAGCAGAGTGGGTATAATGATACCATTGAAACAAACTGACAATACTAAGATATAAGGCTATATTTAAATATCCAATTTTTTCAGTAAGGAAATGGATTATATGATTATTAATATAGTACTGACACTCTGTTTTAGTTAGTACTTGCCAATGAAGCTTTCTTGAGTTTCTTAGCAAAAGTATAGGGGTTTGAAATACCTTTGATTAAGGAGGGCAGTTTATTCCACAAGCGTGCTCCTCTATTTCGTATCTTTTTATCATCCCATATTTTTTTACGCAAAAAATTTCATAGTCATTATTTAGAAGATGCAACTATTGGCCTGAAATTTCCGAGAGAACAAATCCTGCCGTTTGTAGGCATAGGAAAATGAAAGTATCTCTTTGAAAATCAATCTTCTAGTATCGAGGTTTTTACGAGGTGAACAATATTGTGAAACAAAGGATTTAGCAAAGTCAGTTCAGTCTGTGACAGATACTGTACAGCTCTTGGAGGGAAAATGTAGATAGGATTAATTTGAGAAGATACGTTAAGAGATTGCCTTGATGACCGAATTACTTCAAAAACCCGCCTATAAGAACCTACCTTTTTCAAAGCAAGCTGTTTTGGTTCTTATGTACATGATAACATTCATGAGATCAGGCTGTAGGTTCTTAAATTAGGTTCTTAAATCTTCTCAGAAAAGTCTTTTGTACAACAATGTTTCTTTCTTTTCAGTCTTTAAAATGTATCTGTTTAAATCAAAATACTGTGATAGAGGATGGAACATTAACAATGTGATATATAATAATATAACGAATCTTTATACAGGATATACATTTCAACAAAAAATGCTGTTATCAACATGTGTCCTGTAAGGATGGAATCAGACTTGTTTAGGCCTATGAAATGATTATGGAGCATAATCAATTTATATTTTTACATTAATTTCATTATGTTGTAAAATTTACAAGATAATCAAATTAATGTTCTGGATTGTCCGAAAACTAATCAATGCATTTGTTCTTCAAAATAAGAACCAATACAACAACCAGGGTGAAAAGGTTCTTTCATGAAGGAGTAAATATTGAAGATTTCAGGCTGTAGGTTCTTATTCGAGGGAGGTTCTTATATGCGGGTTTTTACTGTACTTAATTTCAATAAAATTGCATTGTCAGACACTAGTTTTATTACATCAAAGTATGAATCGGGAATGCAAGGCTATCTTTGTGTTTTTCTTTTTTTTTCTATATTCAATTAAAAATTTACAATACAAGATACTATTGACACTTACTTATAAACTACTTTACGATACTACAAAGACAATTCCATAGAGAGCGAAAGGCTATGACTACTCCATGGCCATTACATAGAAAACTAATAGTTTGTTTCAAATTAGATTTCACATGAAAAAGATTTCTCTTTGTTTTGCACGACCAAAGCCTTTCTTCTCCCATTTGTGGATAAATATTCAAGAAAATCGCTTTGTATGTGTCTGAAATGAATGGTGCCAACTTTAACATGGGAGGGAAATAGGGACTAATGTTTTCTCGATTAATAGACAAAGCCAAAAAGTGAGCACAACTTATCGAATTTCACGTTAATTTCTTCAATTTTTCTTCAGTTTTTGAATTTATTTTGGAACTTTTGGCTTTTGATATAAAACCGAGAAATCAATAAAGCATTGTATAGAGCAAGCAGTGTATCAATGAACTGTGTTATCGAATGTTTTGCCTGACATTAATGAAAAATAAACCGTTAATCTAAGATCTATAAATTTAAAATTGAAGTTTGAATCAT
>REGM01000008.1:2224626-2236902 GCA_004194415.1 Aurelia aurita | reverse complement strand
CATCATCATCATCATCATTTATTTATTTATAAAGTAGGCTGAACAAAGCAATAGCTAAAATTACAGCTAATTAAGGCCTACTTATTTACATAATTTACAAATCTAATAGAAAAAACAATAATGTATCAATGCATATGTATATAACTCTAATTACAGGAACTTCAGTCTATCCTGTTATGAACCCAACCTGTTGTACATATACTTTACAAAGCCTACAGTTGCATTTATCACCATTCCAGCACCTTATTTGCTTTTTGAAAATTGGAAGGGTGCTGGAGTCTTTTATCTCGTGTGGTAACAGTTGCCACATTCTATTACCAAGGAAAGCTATTGTCTCGATTCCAAAGGACGTAGTGCGTACTTTTGGAACCTGTGCGTCGGTCCCATGCCTTAATTCGTAGCCAGTGTTTCGCTGCGTGAAGATATCCTTCATAAAAGTTGGATTTAGATATATTTTTGTTTTAAAGATCTCAGTCATAAGCAACTGTAGGTTTCTTATATGGATGGGCACTGAATTAGTCTGCTCCAGGAGAAAACCAAAGTCATGTTCGTAATCTTTTTGTGCGATGCGCAAAGCCCTTTCATGGATGTGGTTTATTCTTTGATTAATGGTTCTATCACAGAACATCCAAACAAGTGGACAATAGCTAAAATGGGATAATATGAAAGCACGCATTAGTTGCTGCAGTTTTTCTGTGTCCATGTAACAGGATATTCGGTTTAGAGCATGAAGTTTTTGGCTGGCTTTCTTACATAGAGTTTTGACATGTTCCTTGAAAGAAAAAGATCGATCAAATTTTATGCCAAGAAGATTCTCCTCTGTAGATTCTTTCAAACAAGCGCCTCCTATTTTGACGGATACTTCGTTGTCTTTTGCACCGAAAATCATTAAATGGCATTTATCCTCATTTAGCTTCATGAGATTGTTCGGAAACCACTCAGTTAACTTAAGGGCATCATTTTCTAAATGCGCAATGACATTATCAATTTTTGGACCATACGCATAAATAGTTGTATCGTCCGCATAGTTACAGACTTCGGTCTCCTCCAGGAACATAAACAAGTCATTCAGGTATATGTTGAACAAAAGGGGGCCTAGGACAGAACCTTGCGGTACACCTAAGATAGTCTTTGTCCACGTGCTGAATGAACCATTGACTTTTACCCTTTGTTTCCTGTCCACGAGAAAGCTATGGATGAACTGCAATGCAGATCTACTGAAACCGTATGCATTCAACTTTGCAATTAATAATTCGTGATTCAGACAATCAAAGGCTTTCGAAAGATCCGTCAGGACGGCTCCTGCGACGCCTCCGTTGTCTAACGACTTTTTACAGGTTTCAACTAAACGTAGAAGTGCATGCTGTGTACCATAGCCCTCCCGAAATCCACAGAGGAGTGGAGACAAGAAACATTGGGTAAAAGGCAGCATTTGATCTTGCATCAACCTTTCGTATATTTTTGATACCGATGGCAAAACTAATCAAAACTAACCCCATCTATTGGGGCTACTGTCTTTTTATCAAATCAGTGGTATATACATTCTTAAGCCGTTTCTTTTTCGCTGCTTTCTGCATACTTAATTTTATTAGCTCTTTGGTGAAGGTTTTACCTTCTAGAAAACTTTTTCATTAGCTTTTATAACGTCAGATCTTGACGATTTCTAACATGAAATCGTGTAAATAGAAAGTTGATTGTGAAGCTGAATGCCAAGAAGGGTGGTGGTACCCAAACTTATATATTAACGTGGACGAACAATTAAAACGACTGGAAAGAGCTTCAACCTTGTAACATATCGTTTCCTCTTAGGTTTGCGCTTGAAAGAGGCTAAAGAAGAACAGCAGTTTAACAGGTATGTTACAGCATCGATTTTCTTGTTATTTAAAATACAGATCTTTAAATGCTTCGTCTAAACACCCATATAAGCCCCTCTCTACGTATAGTCTTCGTTTTCATTGACTGATATGATATATTCTCCTCAGGACTTGCGAGGATCTGGAACTGTGGCTCTCAGAGACAGAAGCTCACCTGGCTTCGGATGATTTAGGCAAGGTAAGCTGCTGAAAGGAATTTAATTTTGAAGACTGCCTTGGTAAAAACGTGGAAGCCTTGGTATTGCAATTGTTTGGATAGTTGCCAACAGATGTACCTAAAATTTTGATTACGTAGTACACAAATGAATATATTCTCTTTCTTAGTCAAGACCACTAAGTGATACCATAAACACCTACACAGAAATCAGCGCTGGCTTTTTTCTTTTCAGGATCTTACAAGTGTGAAGAATCTACAAAAGAAACACGAGCTGTTATTGGCTGATGTTGATGCCCACAAGGTCAGTATTATGTTTATTGCGCCGGTGAAATCTGCGCCTCTTCCTTTTGCGACAGAGTACTCCATTGATCTCCGGCTCACACTTGTTGATTTTTGCAATCAATTTCAAAACACGTAATTAGAGCTAATTAATTAATCATTTGATTAATTATAACTGGCATTTAGAAGGCCTTGAACTTTTAGTTTTGGACTCAAAATTTGCATAAGCAAAAAATTTGTTTAGTTTTATGCCTCAATTCGGTATCAATTTGTTGGTTTTTTAAGAGGCCCAAGCTACATAATTATTAGCTTTTCCTTGGTCGCATTTGGTTCCCTGTATCTGGTTGGAATTCTTCTGAAACAGTTTGACTTGACTTTGCCATCCCGAATTTTCAATCCAAGGCTAAAGTCTATCTCAAATTATATATAAGGTGCAAATGTCCGCGAATAACAACAATTAAAGTGTTTTGCATGAGTGATTTTGCATTATCACAAATCTCGCCTGACATCTAATTTGAGACAGACTTTAAAATACACCATATTCATCAAAGAGGATAGATTTTATTGATTGTCAAATGTTTTCTCTTTCTAATTTGTTATTGAACATTTTAGGATCGTGTTGATGCAGTGAAAAGCCAAGCGGAAAAATTCATCGAAACAGAACATTTTGATTTCCCAGTTATTCAAGCAAGGCAAGAAGCCCTTTGTGAACGCTTTGACCAATTAGCAGAACCGGCTGAAAAGCGATCAAAAACGTTGGATGATTCACAAAAATTCCAGAAGTTCTTGCACGATGTTGAAGATGAGAAAACTTGGATTGATGAAAAGGAACCGGTTGCTTCCTCTCTCAACACAGGTAACCTACTGAATCTTGTAAATTCAACCAAGCTTCACAGACGATGATGCAGAGCCTTGATCAAAAAAGCAAACTTTGTTTGCCAAACGTTCTTGATTTGCCTGCTTTGTCCATTTAACTGATAAGCTGAAAATGCTTTTTAAGTTTTGCAAAAAGTTTGCCTACCAGATTTGGCTATACAGTAAATCCCCGCGTATAAGAACCTACTTTTTAGAGAGCCAGGCTGAATTAGGTTCTTATTTTAAAGGTACTCATGTTCATTTCAGGGTATAAAGGTTCTTTTTGTGGAAGGATCCCTCGTGTAAACCTATTAGCGGTTATCACCAATAGATTTTCCGCCCTATTTTTTGTTTTCGCAATGTTATTAAGGACCTAATAACTAATTTTAAGCTTACAAATAGCAGAGGAGGCGGTTCAGATTTGAACAGCCAACTGGGACAAAAACGAACTTAATAAGGAAAATAAAAAAATTAACTTTATTACCCTTTTCATAAGAACATATTTTTCCATCAAACTGAAACAGGTTCTTAATTACGATGTGCATAGTTTAGGAAAAACAGCCTACAGGTTTTAATTTTGTAGGTTCTTATATGCGGAGATATACTGTATTGTGCTTGTCAAGCAATGTTTTGTGACGTGGCCAAACGCAAAAACATTGCTTGGCATGCCAATTTCAAATGTTTGGCAAAACAATGCTCGTTTGGCCAGTGCTTAACAGCAGAAACCGCTACCTAGTCTTCTTGCACCAATTACCTCAAACGTAGCGGCTCAGTTTCCCTGAAATCATGCTTGGATGTCATCAAATTTTGATTGTATAGCATTGCAGCGTCTGGAAACAAAATATTGTCTGTTATGTTACGATTATTTAACGTAGTATTCTATTAGGGAAAGATTTTGCTTGATCAACTTGTTTACGACTTGGGGAAAAGTTTTTAAATTCCCTAGGAATATTTGGGTATTTGTAGAATACTACGCACCTCTGATCAAGTTACTATGCTGTGCTACTCCTCTGGAGTATTCCTCATGCCTGAGAACATCTGTAAGAACCAAGACATGATGACCTGAAAACGTTGGGTTCTTATGACAGTTTTGGTACACACAAAGTTTCTGATTCAAAGTTCATTTTATTATTCAACAGGTCGAGATTTGATCGGAGCTCAAAATTTGTTAAAAAAGCACACAGCTTTGATGGTAAGAGGATCCTTCTTTTAAAGTTTGTTTTAATTGTGAAATCATATCTGTGCTCAGCTTCTTGCTCGGGATTATTTTTGATCGTTATCAGTCATTGTTGGAAAACAAATTCCTCCACGAGATTGGATTGCTGGTGAAAAATTGACTGATAAGGACTTTTTGTTGATCGATTGGGCCCAAATTTCTTCGTTTGTTAAAGTGAATGACCCGAGCTATAAGGCGCCCGTCTATAAATAGGATAAAGAAAACTAAAACACTATTTTTTTCTTTGGCTTTGCTTTCTTTGCCCTTGCTGGATTATCAAATACAATAGGTTATTTATAACCTATGCGATCTCATCTTTTAACTCAGGTTATTCCCTTTAAGGAGTTCCTGAAGTTTTGCTTGGCTTCGTTTTAAAAAATTCAATTTTCGTAACATTGTAGATTTTACTGACACGTTTGTGCAGACGTAGTTTAGATAGATGTCTTCTTGTTAAAGACAGTTGACAGAGATATAAGGTGACTTGAGTTAGGGGCCTGGGCTATCTAAATATAGCCTATTGTATTCCATTGTATTTTGTGATCTCAATCAAGAGATTATTAAAACAATTGGACAAATAGAGGCACGCGGTTTTCTTTTGTTCTATTTTTAAACTAGACGCTATAGATCAGTCAATTGTCTTCTACGACGGCTTTATTTTCTCTGGAATCAGATGTCCAAAATTATATTTAGTCCCTCCAAATTTCTCGACAAATTGTGGGTCACTTAGAATTTAGCTTTATCTCTGAGTCATTATTTATAAATTTAGGTGAATTTGGCAGATTCACAGAGCTGAAAATAAGCTCTGGGTATCAACGCCCTTTTATTTTGCGCATCATACTGATTTTGTCAAATTTTTATTAAAACTCTTGTACACAACGTTTTGTGTACCTGGATTTTTAAGACAGACATTTGGCGCATCTGGTATCATGATATTTGTTTTTATCTTAGAACGAAATAAATGGCCATGAACCAAGAATTGAAGCTGTTTGTGAAAATGGACAAGAGATGGTCAACGATGGTGAGCTTAATTTTCGTGTTTTGATTCTCCGTCAAGCTCGTTTACGTAAAAGAAAGCTCCGTGTGCTTATTTATATTTTTTATCCGCTCGGTACAACAAATGATTTTCATGGCTTCGATTTGTGTCATTTGCGTTGGAATATTTGCCATTTACTAGATGCTGTTGCCAAATGCCTAAAACATTTCATGCTCTGCCGTGCTCATATTTATATTCTCTTCTTCAAATTCGGTATCATGTCTTAATTCTGTAATTTACAAGTTTTCCAATAAGCTTTGACTGTAAATGTAGGTGTCATTTCGTTTTGCACGCTTTACAAAAACAATTTTAGTTCTTCAAAATATCAATTTTTGTAATCTTGATTGATCTGATTTAGTAATCAGTATGAAAGTCTGTCTCAAATTAGATGTCACGTGAGATTTGCGATAACGCAAAATTGCTCGTTTAAACTATTCAATTGTTTTTATTCACGGGCATTTTCACGTGTCATCTAATTTGAGACAGACTTTAGTAACATTCAGTTCTATGTGTATCTTTGGTTATAATCCCCTTCAGCAGCTCTTTCCAAGACCCTCGCCTCTCTATTCTTTCAGTGATTTTCCTTCGTTACATTCTTGCTGTCTTTTTACAGAGCATTTTGCGAGTGAAGAGATCAGAGAAAAATGCGAAGAGCTGAACAGCCACTGGAAAGATCTAATGGTAAAATTATTTGATGCTATAAAGTTTATGTCGTATATTTCCATATTAGAAGATTGATTATATACTTTTTCTGTCCGCCATGCCTGCACATTTTGTTTCTTGCAAGGGTAGACACATCCAGCATACATTTCCTGCAGAATATGATATAAATTAAACATGTTTATATTCTATATTAGCAACCTTTTTTGTTAACCCTGCTACGTAGAGTGAGGAGAGTCGCCAACTCTCTGTAATTCCAGGCTAAAGGAATCGCGAGGTGTGGTCACATCGAGAGGAAGGACCAAGACACTGCTTCGATAAGCTTAGCTTCTCAGTGTCCTAAAACTACCTTCGGATGCTAGGTAGCAATATAGAAAAAAAAGAAAACAAAATACGTTTCAACCTCCTTGAAATTGCAGGCTTTGTGTGCCCGGCTACCTGAGACAGAAAGGCAACAGGTTACTTTGGTGTAACAAGATATATGCATAGATTTGGAAATTCAGTTGCTTGCTAGCGTTTGCAGTATTCAATGATTGAAAGTTATTTTTTATTTTTCAGGACAAAGGCAATTCTCGCAAGAAGGACTTAGAAGATTCAGTTCAAACTCAACAATATCTTTCAGAAGCAAGTGAAGCAGAATCTTGGTTGACTGAAAAAGAACCCATTGTTTGTAGCATTGATTATGGCAAAGATGAAGACACTTCTCAGGTAAATTGAACTGATTTGTCTTCACCAGTGAACAAATATTATTCGAATGTTAAAATCGAAAAATTTAAATAAACTAGCTTTAAAAGTTACTTTAAAAAGAGATATTTTTTGTCCCTAGCAGTTTTATTGCACGATCCTTCTGAACCTGTATTGTTAAAAGTGGGGATTGGTCTTGACTTGGATTAGTTATAACTTTGACCTCAGCTGGATCAGAGTTAGCCTGCGTCACAGACCATAACCAGAGGAAGTTATGATTTGTGTGATGGACTCACTTTTGTTGTCCCAACGACTTCAGTATAAACAAATTAAGCTAGCAAAGAGCTAGACAAACCAATATCATTATTTGAATAACCATAGAATAAAAGATTTCACAAGATCTCTGTGAAACTGGGACAACAAAAGTGAGTCCATCGCACAGACCATAACTTCCCCTCGTTATGGTCTGTGACCCAGGCTAGATCAGAGTTCCTTACGATTGAGCCCCCTACAATACTACGTGCGGACATTCTTCAGATTTCATATTTATTAAGCGTAACATTGTTTCTATATGTTTCGTTTTGGGTTTCTGAGATAAAAGAACGCAGTAGCTTTAGTTCGATAGAAATTAATTTCTCTCGCATTTTTTTTAATAGGCTATGTTAAAGAAACATGAGGCTCTCATGTCAGACTTGGAAGCCTTTAATACCGTGATCGAAGGTCTACGAGAAGAAAGTTTACAGTGCAAGGTAAGTAAATAGATATTGGCAACTGATTACTTTTTTGGGTCCTTCTACTGAAGTGCAAAACCAAGCAACAAAGGTAGAACAATTTCCATTACAGTTCGCTCAGTAAATGAGTTCTTTCCGTGGAAGAACCCCTTTTGACAGATTGATCTTCGCAAGAGCAAAAGAACAAAGAGAATTTATAACCCAATAGCATATAAGGGACGCCATAGTTTGTCGTAGCTTCGAAGATTGTGCGAAATAAAGCTAAGGAAAGGAAGTATATCAGTAGATAGCTTGAAAAAACTTCAAAGGAGGTGTTTGCTTTTACAGCCTTTCCCATGTAAATTTTCTAGGAGGAAAATGGCCGTCACTAATTGATAATAATATTGACAAAAACATTGAAGCCGTTTTGGTATATCTGAAGCTCAAACAGTCCTGACAATGATTTATAGATTTTGGTGAACCCATGCATACTGACACCGCTTTCACATAGCTGTAATTTTTTCACGAACTTCATAACCATGCTATATCGCTGTGATCCTGCTTTCATGATATTCTAGTAATTTATTTGAATATGTTTTCGGTCACTGGTGTTTTGAGCCAATGATTTGATGAGATCCCGTGTGTTTGCTACATGACAAATTGTATTTAGGCAGTTTCATACCTATATTTAAGTTTCAAAAACCATAATTTCAAACACCTGAATATTTAAATATGATTTTTTTCAAAATTAACAGCCGTTGATCCAGCAAGGAGATTTATCAGCAAAAGATTGTGTTGTTGCGTTGTATGACTATGATGAAAAGACAGCCAGAGAGATTTCTGTGAAAGAAGGACAAGTCCTTACGCTTCTTAACAGCAACAACAGGGTGAGTTGGTCTGGTCTTATTTGGGTATCATTCATTTGAGACAGCCTGATTTGGTAAAGCATTGACTCAGTCCTTTACTTCACACCTTATATGTACTGTATTTTTAATCAGATATTTTTATTCGACTTCTGGAAGACGCAAATGCTAACGAGATATCTGGAGAGGAAGGGTTTTCCATAATCATTTTTACTGCTTTTTCTAGTTTTATAAGCTGCTAACTGCCGTTTGCATCGTGTTTATTTGCAGAATAGTGTTTTGTAAAGATATTGTTGTTTGATGGAAATTCGCAGCGCGAAGTTGCAAACTTGCGTTAGTCCTATCGAATGTACTACCGTGTGAGTCAATAAAAGGAATCCCCGTTTGAAAGGCCACTGCTCCCCTTATATCAAGGCAACGATATTGGCAAATATACAAATCTGACTGAAATCGGCCCCTCCGTTCTGAAATTATGAGGAATTTCTCGAGAAAGCCTCTTTAAGAAACCTTCAACATAGGCCCAAAATCACGACCAACGTGTTCTCCCTTTGGGAGGATGAAGGTGTGATCCCTGGGAGCATAACAACATTATTCTGGATGATTTCATCCTCCCAAGAGTATAACACGTGCTAAAACGTGTAGAAGTCATTGATGTAAGGCAAGAATAAAGGTCGTAATTTTGGGGCTGTTTTGAAGGTTTCTTAAAGGGGCTTTCTCAAGGAAATCCCTCATAATTTCAGAACGGAGGGGCCGATTTCAGTCAGATAAATTGGTATATTTGCCAATATTATTGCCTTGATGTACAGGGAGCAGTGGCATTTCAAATGGGGAAATTTTTTATTGACTCACCCGGTATAGTGCAGACGTCTGTTATGTCTCATTTGAGCTGTTGTACTACATTACTAACAAATTGATTTAACCAGCGATAAAAAGTGAAATTCGACTTATAATGAAGGACACATCATATCTTTTTAGCACCGAAATTTCTTAAGCTAAACTTAGAGAAAATTGTAAAAATTTTTAACACCGTGTTCATCTTTTTTGTAGGATTGGTGGAAAGTAGAAGCAGACGACCGCCAAGGATTTGTTCCTGCTTCTTGTCTAAAGCGAATTGATTCAAAAAGTGCATCACAAGACTTGCTGTCTAACATTCCCACTGCAGATACCATAACAGAGCGACAAGCGGAAATTGACCGACTGTAAGTCCATTCAAACTCCTTCCACCCTACACTCATGTTTTTTTAATGAGAAACAGCTTCTAAGAAACGGTAGGCTCAATTTTTTTAAACTCAAGAAGCTATCCTACCTGAATTAAAAAAGCTAAGAAAACTTTTTTAATTTGTAGCTTTAATTTTCCCAGGTCACTCGAACATGTTTTGACACCGACACCGACACCGTTCAGTTCTTGGAGGCTTACCGTTGATCGTTTTCTTTCGAATGCAGGTATGCTGAACTGATTGAAAAGGCCCAAGAAAGACGAGCAAAACTTGAAGAGTCAATCAAACAACATGGAATGCTCAGAGAAGCCAAGGAAGTTGAATCTTGGATACAAGATAAGGTAGTTGTTTGAATAATTTGATGCAATAGTAGAAGTAAACTTAAGAACGAAAGGAACCTATTGCAAGTAGTGACAAAACACAACATGCAGTAGATTTGAAATTCTATCCTCACCTTTCTGTTTTACGTTCTTTTTAAAGGCTCTTATCCAACCATGGTCCTTTGCTTGCTCTGTTTTATGAAAACACGCATTTTTGTGGTCTACAAAACTGGCTGCCTCAATACAAATCTACCGCAAAGGTTGCTCGTTGAACAAGAGCCTTTAAAGTCTTTCCAAGTAAACGCCTCTTTTTCGAGAGCGATGTTAAAAACATCCAGGCAAAGAGATGCGCGCCTGTGGAATCTTCGGAGTCTCTAAAAAGGCATCAGTTAGAGAGAGGCATGAAAACTGAACAGAATATCATTTGAAATTACGGTATTCGATGACACTTGCCAACGATGGTATCATTTAATCCATTAAGCTCATCAAAAGTGTGCTCAGAAAACTCAAAGAGATGCGTGCTCAGAAAACTAATATATGTGGCCAACTTACAACAGAGAGCACCAATAAAGTACTCTTTACCATTTTTCTGCATCTTGCACATCTTCTTTATAGGAAGCTGTAGTCACTTGCGAGGAAGTTGGAAAAGACATGGATCATGTTGAAGGGCTGCAGAAGAATTATGATGAATTCCGCAAGGTATTTGCAAACAGTTTTTTATTCATCTTTTCCCCTATATTAATGTTGAAAATGGCTTTAGTGCCAACATATATTCTTCACTATAAATGTAGAAACCAGATGTTCAGTTCACTTCAGTACATTCATGTGAGCAGAGAAGACGAGAGTTTAGTTAATTTTTGGGAAATGTTTCGATGACGCTTCTTCGGTACGATTCCAAATAAGCCGTAAATTTAACTGTGTATTTATTTTTCGCAAAATGTTTTCCAAACGTTTTTCTCAATTTCCGAACATATTATATTTTCGTATTTTTTCTTGATATTCAGGATGGAAAATTATTTTACAAGATGAAAGTTTCGAGTGCCACGTTCATCATTTCAGATTGATTGTTTTCGTTTGTTAGTAAAATTTAGATACCTACTACGAAATCATCAGCTGATGATTTGGTTAGGTACCTAAATTTTACTAACAATTATTTTTACTAACAATTTTTATAAAGATTATTCTGTTAATTTTCAGGACATGGTCACACAAGAAACGCGTATCAGAGAGCTTGAAATCATTTGCGCCCAGTTGAAGGAGCAGAGATCTACTGAATATGAACGAGTGCAGGAAATATTGCAGGTATAGTATACTTATGGCTTCCTTGTACTTCTATAAAGGTTACCGACACCATTTGCCATCACGAGAAATGAAAGTACATTTAATTCCTGAAGTATGAGCTGAAAATTGACACATAACTTGATGCTATTGTTCTGAAAATGGTAAACTTCGCCAGGCACTTCTTTTCATATCAGTTTTTCTTAAAGACCCTCTGCTAACCATGAACGAGGCTTTGCGTGCTGCGCATGAGAAAACAGCACAACACCGGCCTAGCATCAGAGACTTTCAGATAATCTGAAAGTCAATTTGCAGTGCATTCTGGGACAGCTACGGCGTGCAATGCTACATGGTTAGCAGAGGGCTTTAATAGACGTTTGGGAGAATTTCTTTACAGGCCCAATTATCTTTTCTTTTTGTTGGCTTAAGTGCTGCCATTCTGAAGCCAGATTCGACCGACCCCTTTTTCTTACTTTTGTAGACTAATATTAACTTTTTCCTACTAACTTTTATTCCACCGCTTGCAGAGGGTTACTGAGCGTTTTGAACAGATGCAAGTTATGGCAGAAGAAAGGAAATTAGCATTGCAGAGTGCCGGAGAAATTCAACGATTCAATCGGTACGTTCAGGTTCATCTTTTCTCGTGGAGATGCTTTGTTTCATTATTATTATTATTATTTTATTATTATCGATTTATTTAAAGTAGGCATACATATGAATAGCTATAAAATAAAAGCTAATTCAAGCCTACTATCTAACAAAGTAAAATTGTTTTAAAAAAGAAAAAAATACAATACAGAATATTTAGCAACAAATACAGATTTGTACAATATTTACAATGTTTCCAATATTTACAATGTTTTCTTTTTTGATATTTCATGTGCAAAATGGTGTAACAATAGATATTCCATGTTTCAAAATGATTAGTCTTTCAGACTGTAGCCCAGTTTTTGAAACGTTACCATTTTTGGTGCTGGTGCTTTGGGAATTTTGTCCTTTTTCAACTGTAGATAATATGGCGGTTTTTTTCTCAAATGGGGTTACGATCAAGTTCTGTGCTTAGTTTTTCAAACATTATTAGAGAAAATAGCTGCTTAATTTTATGCTTTAAAATCAACTCCTCGATATTC